>JAPMOQ010023642.1:3995162-4110778 GCA_026543055.1 Argiope trifasciata
ACACACACACACACACACACACACACACACACACACACACATTGGTCATTGGTGAATTTGTCATTGGATGGTAATAGAAATTTAATTGATGATTGATAATTAAATTCTAAAAATATCAAAATAATACACTGTCAATGAGAATGCAGATATGAATAAAGTTCCAAATAGCTATCACAACAGTGATTGAGTGGAACATTTATTGCAAACATCCTAATTTACAAGCATAAAATAAGTCAAGTAAAATAAAAGTGTTTAAAAAAACAAAAATCATAATCAATTTCTAGATCGCCAATTAGCTCACAGAATCGTATAGGCTCTCAAATCCACAATATGCAAAGCAGCCACTGTATACACAAGAAAAGTGATCATGCATTCAATTTCTTGGCTTCATCACTGAAAGCGTTTATGAATGAATTAATTACATGTCAGATGAGTTAACTGGTTAAAAATTGAACTCTGTCAACAGGAATTTAGTTTTTCTTAAATTCCATTGAGGAAAAGTGAGTAAAATGATTGACAAGGAAAAGTAGGCAACTTATCAACAGATTTCTTTTTGTTGCAGAAACATGTGTCGAATGGTTTGATAATTATTGACAAATGATTATGGATTAGACTATGTAGACATTACTTAAGTTTTAATTTAAGTAGTCGAAAATGTAAAAAGAATATAATATAAAAATGCTTGTATTTTCAAATACTATTTTTCATTTTTGAAGTCCTGGCAGAAAAATTGTACTAGTTTGATTGTTACTCGTAAAAAGGTTTATAAATAAAAGTGGAAGAATAAGAATAATTTGAATGAAAAAAAAACGGATTTTTACAAATTATTAATGAATATCAATGGACTACCTTCAGGATATTTTTTATTTCTTTACCAATCATTAACTTTATATTGGCGTCGATAAATAAGTGACAACATTTTAAGATTTTTCATTTTAAGGTAGCTGCCTAAAAAGGTTCTACGAATTCCATTAATATCTTTTTTGGAGTTGATATTCATTTTCAATGTTGAAAAGAATTTCATCGAACTTGATTTTAGTTTATGAGTGTACGAAACTTTCATGACAGCTATGAAGAAAAAATTACCATGATACCCCCATTAATGTTTTTTTATTGCTCTTTGCCTAAATCAAAATTACCATTCATTTACAGATAATATCGACAGCCAAATACCAAGCGTTTAATAGATTCTTCCAATGAATAATAAAGTTAAAAAGAAAAAAGCAGTGTTAGCGGTAAATTTTATGGGACTCCGTATTTTTATTCTTTTGGCGTGTTGTTAATGGCGTCAAATTCTTTATTTAAAAAGAAAACGAACACATTGATCAGAATGACTTGTTTCAAAATAGATATTGATTCACTGTATATATCAAACAAAACCGATTTTTTTTCTCGTTTTTTAAACTCATTATGATGACATAGAATCAATAAATGCCGTTTATTTTAATATAAAATGCTACCTAAGGAAAACAACTATATATCTTTTTGATTTTGGATTATTTTTTAAAAATAACTGGAAAAGATTTTTAAATTAAAAAAATAATCTCTCTAATTATTACTACTTATACAGTATAAATAATTGTTAAATATCCAAAAAGATCCTCAAGAATGACGGAAAAAAATTAAAATGGGAAATTTCATAAAAAAAATATTTACTTGTAACAGTTAAAATTATGACTAACAATGATTCTTGACAGCTGAAAAGAAATTCTTCATATTAGTTTTCTCTGTATAATTATCACATATGTTTGTAGCATTTTAAATTTTTTGCTTTTTTTATAAGCCGATGAATTGATGCTATGTTTAAAAAATAGGTAAGATGTGGAAATGTGATGAATATTTTTAGTAAATGATAATATCATAAAGCATTCTCAGTCAAGAACTTTATTGAATTAATAATTAATCAATGAAAATATTTTGAAGCTAAGGGACCAGAATATTCATAAATATTTTATATTAATATCTTTTTAACTAATTATTATTGCGATATTTTACACCAAACAGTTTTAATTTCAGAAAAGTTTCACATACTCTATTTTGCAGAGAATATAATTTAACTTCACTTTATCAGTTTACTGCTCAATAATAAATTTATTTGAAACCAATAAGATAAAGTCTGTGATTAGTTGCATGTTTCACTTATATTTAATGAGCTAATGTAATCTAAATGAACTTTTACCAATGCTAATAAATTTTCATAGTGAAGCGGCATTTTCTGCATTATTTTTCAACTACTAAAGATCACTGTTATTTGGTAAATTTTGACCTTGAATGGAAGCTAAGGCTATGTGATTTAACTGTCACCCTAAACTAACCCAGTATATATTTACTACTATGTCGCTTTTGACTCGATAATTTTTTCGTAAATATGCAGTATGCAATAAATAAAATAAGACTTAATAAATAAAACAAGTTTTTGTGTTTACAGAATCCTAATGAATGCATTATGCTGTTTCCTGTAGAATGCGAAAACTAGTAATATTCTTAAAAACTTTGAAAGTGTGAAATTGGAGGTACTTGGATTATGCTGCGGTAAATGAAACTTTGATAATAGATAACAAATATCTATGGTTTTGAATCGGTCTGTTTTTAATCTGCAATCCTTAGATAACCTGTTAATGCTTTTAAAAATTTATTTAAGCAATTTTTTGCTCTATCAAATATATTTCACACGAGATTAAATGTGGGTTAATTTCTTTAAAAAAATATTTGCGAAGGATACTTCTAAGGTGTCTTTTTCAGTAACAAAAAAGTGTTTCCATGGCCACATAGTACTTGAAAAATCCTTAAAACGAAAAACTTTATTAGCTCATATGATAAATTGAGTCATTCTGAATGAGCTGGCAAAATTTTAGAGTCATAGCTTTGTTTTTTATTAAGTTATTGAAGAATGATTGATGCATGAGAGGAGAGTAAATAATGTTACCACGCTCCCTTTTCAGATTCAAACTCCTATACAAGAAGCTCATTTGGCAAAAATATCGCCAATTCACCAAAGACGCATCAAATGAACTATTTAAGAGATATATTTCATTCAAGACAAAGCTTCAATAAGACTTTCCACATTGTCATTTGGAGCAAATTATCAAAAGTTACAACTGTTTCGATCAGACATAATAGCAGACAGAATAATAAAAATAGCAATCAGAATAGCAAAAATATACATTTAAAATTTTGATATGCATATTATTTATTAAAGGTATTATGATAAGATTTATGAAATTTTGATCATTCGTAAGTTTATATAACTTCAATATACAAATATAATATTTTGTTTCCATAAGTTTTTGTATTTTTTAACTTTGAACAATTTAGAATAACTTGAATCTCATTTTGTGAAAATTACAGGCAAATTGGATAAATTTTATATTATAATTCAGATGAATAAAAACTTTAAATGCATTTTTCTCCATACTCGTTTTTTCCTTATATACTACATTTCAAAAGCCTAAGACTTTCTTAAAAATGGAGGCAAAGGTGTGAATTTTTTTATAAAAGTTCAGAAATATGTTTTTTAAAATTTAGTATGGAATTATCTTTAAGGTGTGTAGTAATTAAAAAAAATGTTCAAAGTCAGAACTCCTGTATTTTTAGATTTTTTGTGTTTTTTACAATAAAAATGTAATAAAAAATTAAATATTGTGGGCAGGCGAAAATCCATATTAAGTTTTATATAGAATATTAATAGCTTCCTAAAAAAACTGGAGAAAAATCTTCAAATTTAAAAAAAGCTTTAGGGTTTTAAAAAAGCTCAAATATTTTTATAAAAGCTAAATTTAAAAAATACTAAATAATTTTTTAAAAAATTTAAAGTCTTATAAAGTACAATTTTATATAAAATAAACTAACTTCAAACGTTAAAAGTTAAAGAAAAAATTGAGGTACTGTTTCACCTTAAAGAAGATCTAAGATATAGTGCTTAAATCTTATTTTAGTATTAGTTTTATTTTAGGATTAGATTTGTTGATAGAAGAATTGAAATCACGTACATTACTTTACCGGAGTTTGTTTTATCTGAGTTCTTTAAGATTATTATGTTAGTGTGACCTCAAAAAGGAAAATTTAAGTAGGAAACGAGGTGTACGTTGCTTCATTGTTATCAGATCACGATGTAGACTAATAATTTCTGCCTTCAGTAGTTCTTAAGTCAGCCCTGTCCTCAGTAGCTCTCACCTTCAAAAGAATATGTCAATTAAATTTATGAATATAATTATATGAAAGCTACATCTATGGTCATATGCACATATTTATGAATGTTTGTATCTATGTTCGACATTTATAAATATTTGGATTCATATATAAGCAAAAGTAGTTCATTTTCAAAAATCTTGGTCTGTGAGTTAATTTAGATTGTCTGGATTGCTAATGAGATCGCAAAAAAAGAATGATCCTGTTTACAAAACATTATTTCAGAAATTTTAAGACTGAAAAAATAAACCCCCCCTGCATTAGATACAGCAGGATGCATTTTACAAAGAAAACATATAGAAATAGATACAATTGACAAATTTTAACTGATGCGACTGAAAAAAAATAGGTTACAGAAATGAAGCATTGTCACTAACAAAAGCAAAGTTACTACGAAGCGAGTTCAAAAAATGGGAATTCAATGACTTCATAATTTAATGTTCCTCTTATTTATACTAGCTAATTTGAATGTTTTTACCTAAGAACTTTTGAGTAAACCACCATAAACTTTTCCCTCTATTGCCTAAAGCATCATTATACTTCATATATCAGAGTTATAAAAAATTAGATTCTTTTACCACTTAATTTTGTAATTTGAACTCTTTCAATAAACTATTTCAATTAGATGTTTGTTTTAATGTCTAAGCAAATTTAAGCAATGCTTAAGCAAATTTTTCTTGAAATAAAAATTCTAAAAATAAAATTCCATATTTAATACTGCACATTGATAAAAATTCCCATTTTATACTGGAAAATTTTTTAATATCCTCATACTGTTACCTATTTACTGATAAATAATAAACAATTTATGCTTCAAAAAATTTAAATAAATGCTTGGGTCTCAAAAAATTCGAAAAATTGAGACATTTTCATTTTTAAATATCGAAAAGTGATGATGCATTCAGTTCCTTTTTTGCTATCGCTAAAAAATTGGCATTTAGTTCCAAAAAACTTGAAAGTGACTTGAGAAGTTATTAATAATTATAATACTAATCATTTTCTACAATTTTTTGATACAAAGCCAAAATAAAATACACCTCTACAGACTTCATT
This sequence comes from Argiope trifasciata, assembly GCA_026543055.1. Taxonomy (NCBI): domain Eukaryota; kingdom Metazoa; phylum Arthropoda; class Arachnida; order Araneae; family Araneidae; genus Argiope; species Argiope trifasciata. The sequence continues at coordinate 4,000,404 of JAPMOQ010023642.1, forward strand.
AAAATATCTAAATGCTATGAGCAGTATCAGTTACCACCCATTTCACAGAAACAATTCCATCTGAAAAATTACTCTACAAGTCTAAATCTACTTTCTGAAAATCATATCTAAAATGATGAGAAATGAAAAAAATATTGTCTCTCTAATGCGAAGTTAAAAATATCTTTTATAATTGCAATCTACATTAATACTTTCCGAAAAATTGATACATGCTGAGTTTCTTTTTTTCGTCTATTACAAACCCTTAGAATAGTATTTCAAATTTTTTCAATTCTCATGCAATTACTCTAGAGGTCTGGCAGTTTCTACTAACCTTCTTAGCATTTCTGATGAGGAGTTTTCATCCTTTTAATTAACATGATTTCTGAACTAAGCCTATGATTTAGTCATACACTATCCAAATAGTCTTTAATCACTCGCTGAAGAGGACAGAAGAAGACCTGTCAAGAGCAGACTGCCGCCTCCTGCCCCCGATTGCTCTGTTATTAAAGTCCAGTGAACGGACTCGTTATTTTCGACCTTGCTGATTAATTTCTAGCGTTTAGGGTGGTTGCTTTTCTGCTGCAATACAATGAATTAATTCCTCCCCGTAACTTGTAAAATGGTGGAACCTCGCAATTTGAGTCTTCAAGCAAAATAATTAAAACTTCGCTGATGTATTCATTGTTAAAGCGAAAAATAAGCCCATCTCGTGACATTCCCAAATGTAGAAGAGCTGCTATTAACTATTCATTGCATAAGGCATGAGGTTGTGAGACTTCTGACCTTTAAATTGGCTTTCATGGAAAGTTAAATAACCAGACTTAGTCTGGAATCATGGAAGTTAAGTTTCTGTTGCTAAAAATTGAGTGGAATCTCCCCCCCCCCCCACACACAAAAATGCTAGTCTTTTTTATGAAACAGGGCGTAATAAATATTTCAAATTTTTTCTACATATTATTTCATCCCTAGCCTTTAGAAAACTGCCAGATGCAATCTCATTATTAAGCTGAATTCATTTGTCTTATAAGGATTTTGTCCTGCTGGTCATCAACAAATCAAGAATAAAAATAATAATCTATTACACAGAAGATTAAGCATTTTTATTGCCTAAAAATGAGTTTGAATCCTAAATCCAGTAAGCTTTGAATTTTCAAGATAAAAATTAATGAATAGGACTTATTTAAACACTATGTGACCTTATTTTTATTTTCAAAGAATCTTGAATGCCATTACAAGCTGTATAATAAAACGCGGTTTTACAAGTCTGATTTATGTTAAACCCAGGTAAAATTAATTAATGTTTAAATAAGTAATTAATGCTTTTTTAAATTTATTACTTTTTAAGCAAATTTAGGAAACTTTACAGCATTTTTTATTAAAAATAAATTTTTAGTAGTTATTTAATACACCTAATAACAAGAAAATTATTTAGCTCATTTGACTTATTTAGCTCATTTACTTGCAAGATTTTTAAACTATGCATAATCGCAAGTGAATTCGGATTAAATATCGAAACTTTTAATATAATACGAGCTTTTTTATCTTACTATTTAAAAAGCTATCTTTTATCCATTTATTTTTTAGAGTATTACCCGTTTTATCCAATTTAATAAAAGAATGTAAGATTCTTTTTCAAATTTCATCTTATGGAATAGAGCAGTTAAACTGTTCATATTGGTATATCGATTAGATAAAAACATCCTAAGAGACAAGTCCCAATCATTTAAAAGCGCGAATTATGTTGAACTCGATTTAACTCTCCGATGAACAAATAAAGTGATTTTGTTTCCATTCTTCTTAAAGCTATACATTTACACTTATAGTAAACTATTTAAATAATAATAGCATGTTAATGCCGCACTCAGAAATCACAGTGAATATTAGAAAAAAAAGCAGGTGACAGAAAATAAAATCTATCCTATAACCACCGTGTCATGATTGCAGAGATGAATGCCAAAAACAGTTTATGTAAATAACTCATTGCCTCTGCAATTATTTAAATACTTTTTTAAATTATTCTGTTATATTACATAAAAAACATATAAACTTAAATGCACAAAATCGCCCCCCTGCATTACCATGAATATACTTTTACAGTAGCCATATTTATTTGGCTACTGAATAAATATATTAATTTCGTGGTTTTCTGGATTTTCGGTTTATTTCTTTATTTTTTACAAAGCTTAGAGGCAAAGCTTTTTTGTTGAGGTCCAATAACAATTCAGTTAAAATCCTATTCTTAATTGAATAATTGTAAGTATGAAATTTTAATGCATTATTTCTTTTTCGCAGACCACCTCCTATCATATTTCTTTCTTCCTTTCAGAGAAGAGCTGGCTGTGAGGGTGGACCTAACCGAAGCTCGAGTACAGGTAAGCAGCACATTTCCTTTTCATCCAAATTCGAAAGGAAATACCACAAGGTCGAGGAAAACAATTAACGTGTTGCAAAAACAGTAAACATTCCAAGAGGATTCATTTTCGCAGAAAGCGTACCTGCAAATAAGAAATACAGATACGAAAAAAGGACCCTCTGTATATTTATAACTGAAGTGAAATTCATGCTTAGAATATGAGGTTCGTTAGTAATTTATAAGGAAATAGAAAAATTATGTGTTCGGTTAAGCAATTTTGTAACTTTTTTTATAAGTACGCTCTCAGTTCAAATATAAGGTATAATTTAAGGATTTGTTAGATTTGGAATTGTCTTTATAAGTAGAATTACTAAAAATCATAATAATATGGATTCAATAATTTTCCCATTTTGTTTCGATATCGTGTAAAATGTTTTATAATTGTTATCATATTTATCTTTCCTTGATAGCTGCTAACAATAATAGGTAAATAATTTGAAATGGAGAAACTCTCTGCTAAGTTTTGCTTTGTTTATAATCAGCACCAATTATATAAATCAATTTGTATTTAATCAATGTCATGATTTTATGCTTCTTCATTATTAAACCGATCTATTATGGGATTCTTTTTTTTTTTTTGAACTTAGAATATATTTCTGAACATTTTTTTTCTTCTACAACTGATCACATTAGTTTTGTTTTATATATCCTGACATCTGGTATTTCCATTCAGTTTTAAGAGACTTACGGTAAATTTTCCTCTGATATATTACTGCACGAGCTTCATTTTTTCCGTTCGTGGGGTAATTTCTTGCTTTGCTTTTAAAGAAAAAAATTATTCTCGGTCAATAATATTTAAACGTCCAGAAAGATACCGAACGAAAACACGAAGAATTTGTTTTATACAAACAATGATAGTCAGTTCTATTTATTCCCTAATACTCGGTAAAAGACTAGTGGATGTCCCTCATGCCAAGTAAGTTCAGATTGTTTCACTCTAGAAATTTTTTCAGATAAATTCTTTTGTTTCACTTGGGAAACATAGAAGGTAAGCTATCATTCGCCCCAACATCTTTTTATTTTATCCTCTTCTTTGGACATTCTAGTTAGGAGTTTTAAAGAAGTTTTTTTTGAAGTCATTATACACGATCAGTCGGCTTGGCAAAGCAATTGAAATGAATTTCAAAGTAATTAAAGAATAAAACATATTTCTGGCTCCTTCTTTGAGATTGTTTCAAAAAGAAAATGCAAAAAATAATTTTATTTCCGCATTATTTTTTAATGAAACTGCAACTTTATCTGTACTAATATTTCAAGTTTTCAAGCCTTGAAAATACAAGTAATGAATTTCTTCTCAAAAGTTATTAGATACAAGATTGGTTGCTTGTAAAAATTGTAAAGCATATCAATAATGCCTTGAGAATGTAGTCTCTGAGTGAAAGCAATTTTATAACTAATTTATTGGTTTTAGATTCGATCAAATCTCAACTTAACTAAGAATTCGTTGAACATCTAAGAGAGTTGCATTGTAGCCACTAACAGGACAGTAATATGCTCCCTTTGTGTTATGCTTTATCCTTCAATTTCGCATTATTTTACACAACGCGCATATGCCATTTTATCGATTTTGCGTTTCTGCTCCTATGATGGTACTATACAATGTTTTGCTTCAGTTAAAATGCTTATCAATGACCATGAATAAAAGAAATAGTGAAGTGGCTTTCGGTCCAATATTTTATCGTTTGAAGAGAATTTAGTTCAACAGAACTTATTAAAATTAAAGGCAGAATTCCAATTGCGTATCATTAGAATAATTTACTTTCAAAAACATTTTATCCAAATTGAGTCATCTCTTGGATAATTACCGTATTTTACTTTACATTAATGTTATGCCTCAAGCTGAAATATAATGAAAGCTTTGAGAATTCGTGTTAGTTTTAATTTCGTGCTGGCTATCTGACCATAATCGTTTAAGTTTCAAACTATTACGGATGTAAATTCAGTAGAATCGAATCAAATAGACTCAAATCAATGCTCGTATATCAATTTGTCTATGAAACATTAAACAGTTGGGTGGTTTATTTTCTATATAATTTTAGTGCGGAGCCAACTATAATTATTATTATGTTTCATTAAATCTTATTATGTAGCATAGACACAGTTGAAGTTTAAAATTTTGGATCAAAATTGCTTTGTATAAATTAAATAAGAAGTAATGGATTTATAAACAAGAAAATACTAAGTATTCCAATAACGGAGCAAGTGATATAATGTATACATGAGGATGAGGCATATAATATGCATATGGAGTATTTTAAAAATATAAACACATAAAAAGGGGGGTGCAAAAAAGTTTGCTTTTGCAATAATGAAATTTTTGAAAAAGAAAAAAAAAAAAAATGTTTACTTTTAACAGAAAGAGATTACTTACAGATAATTCTCTACTATTTTGCAATGCCAAGCAAAATAAATGTTTAGTATGCATTTATATAAGAACAAAAGATTTAATAATGGCATGCAATAAAAAATTAATTTTGCGTAGTTTAATGAAAAATTCTAAATCAAAATGGCTTTCTTAATTGCCTTTGTTTTACTCTTAATAACAAGGTAAAACTGATAACTGTACCGACCTATCAGCACAAGAGTTCTTATTCAAGTATCAGCTCTATTAAATGCAATTTCATTTCATAATAGAATCAAATAGTAAATAATTGTAATGCTGTTGTAGAAGATTGTAATGGGGTAAACCTGATTTTATTGGCTTTTTTCCTGATGACGTTTCATTAACTTCTTCAAAACTAATTCTGCTTTTCTTTTCAAGACTTTTAGTTTTAGCTCGCACCATGAAAAAGTAAGATGTTAATTCGTTCAGCGTATTCTTTCATTAGTCTTTATGACCTTTCGTAGATATTTCCTTCTTTCAAAGTAGCTTTTCTTTATTGTTTATCCAATAAATAATGTAGCTATTGCTTACGCCTTCACATTATTTTTAATTCAATTATTTTTTTAAAATCAGCAAAGAAAGGAAGATGCAGCAGAAATTACGCCAACAGTTGAATGTGTCTCTGAAACGAAATACAAATAGCAGATTCACAGAGCCCTATTAACGCCTTCAATTCCAAACATTGACTAAGAGTGTGCAGATAGGAGCAGCAAGAATAGATAAAGTCATGTTTCCTAAATGTTTTTAGTAAAAGGATATAAAACAAAATTCTTCTATTTTGCATTTCTGACATATGCTCGCCCGCTGGAAGGTTAAATACTGTCATTTCTTTCCTTTTTAAATTAATTGACCGATATTCTAAAATGCATTTTTTTTTATTTTTAAAACCTAGATAAAGATCAGCGAATTAATGCATTAGTTAATTAAATTTAATCTCAAACTGAATCAAAAATTTAAACTGCTGTCTTCGTGCTTATGATTTGAAATGCTTGTGGCTCTTCATATGTCTGTGACCAAACCAAACAAAGTTTTAAATATTATTATATTTATCTGTATTTTTAATATTTACGGATAAAAAAAGGTTATACTGATGTTTGATCAAGATGCTCTCTATTAAATTTTATTGATGTCTATAGAAAGTAGTAAAATAACTAGAAAATTAATAAAAGGCATAGGAACGGAAATGTTTGATTGCCATATATTTCTGTTTTCGATCAGAATAATTAGAGCAAAATATTTTTCGTTAATCAGTAAATTTCAAACAAAAGTTTGTTTTATTTTTTTCGATACGTTTAAAATAAATATAATTGAATGTATATTAAATATACGTTGACACTGGTCATAGTTACATAGTTTTGAATTCAGTTTTCTGTTAATTAATGGAAATAAAAACTCGGTGCAGGTAAATAAATAATTTAAATGCATCTGAATTTCAAATCGGAAAAAAGGTTACTTGAAAAAAATATTTGAGGCCAAGAGTAATTAATGAACTTTTTCTATTTCTTTCAAAATGGGCGAATGTAATACACAAAAGTGAAAACATTTTGCTCAAATACTCACGTCACGTTTCGACTCTTTTTGAGTTTAAACATAATGCGAAAATACGATTAGAAATAACCTGTGTTAAGTATGAATATTTGACCATGCTAATTTGTGAGGTACAGGTGAGAAGTCAGTAGTAAATGAATATCGCGCCATTTAAGGAATACAAAAGGTACTGAAAATTACTCGTTTCATTCATTTAAAGAATACAGCTAGGTCGGAGGTTTCCAGACTCATACATAACGTAATGAATTGCTTAGATATGATTGGTAATGAATTTTCTTCGAGAAGAGGTTGTAGAGAGATTCGATTCTGCCATTAACATGCTTGTAGTTATTCTACTGTGGAAATACGCTGCACGGATCCAACTATTTCATTCAATCAATTGCTAACATCTCAAAGGCGATCTTAGTCTATGTAACCATTCTGCCCACCAACGATGAGTGGTGACCTTCCAACCCCCTATTCATTGACCTCCACCTCACGAAGTAGCATTTCACTGGTCTATTAATGAACATGGACTGCCCATCAATAACATTGCATTAAACTTAATAACGCTGTTCGCACCTTTGGCGAGGAGTCTGCGATCACGCTTTCATCCTCGGATAATACTTTTGTTTGAGTGGGCCCGCCACTTTGTTTGATGGTTTTCTTTATACATCGTTTTATCACCTTTCGAAATTTATGATCATTCGAACTGTTTCCATTTTCGTTTCAGCTACTCATTTCTGCGGTGGACCCCTCACAAGTTTCCTTCGAAACAGCAGATCGGGAAAAAACGTGTTATCTCGAAATCAACCAAATACCCTCAAATTATACAGCCTTAAATTGTTAAATGCTTAGAACAGAACTTTTTAAAAAATTAACTTTTTTTTCTAAATTTAACTACCGAATTTCATCAGAAATAATTCGTGTCGATCCATTGTATACATGTATGTAGGGACAATAAATAAATAAATAAATATTAATGGTATCCATTAAAAGTAAATTAATTTCGTATTGTTCAAGAAATATTATAAATCAAGATGGTTTTCATGATTGCTTTTCTAAAATTTTATAAAAGAAGGTAAAAAAATAACTGTACCGATGTAGTTAAAGAATTTTTATTCGTTTGTCAGCTCTATTAACAGTAGTTTCATTTCATAATAAAATCTATTAGTAAATGTTTCACAATCAATTCTAAAAATCTATTTGATATTTAAATAGCTCACAATAGATATATTAGGTTGACTGGGCTTAACAAATGCTTCAGCCCTTACTTTTTTAAAGGAAGTAACGCATTTTACTTCAAATTATTTACACTAAAGTCAATAATACTTTGGGTGAATAAATTATAGTGCTTATTAACGTTAAAAGGGATTGATCGGGGGGGGGGGGAAGCTCGTATATATTCTATATTTTTCTTTCAATGATCTTGTTTCATACCTTTAAAAAGTAAGAGTAGTTTTCTATAGAAATTGGATATTCTTGAAAATAGCTGAGAAATGCTTGCGTTTTTTAACCAGTAAACGGTGGAATTTATTTTTTAAAGTCAAGCGATGACACATATACACGATAAACGTTATACGAATGGTTGCACAGTCAATTTTGGAAAAAAAATCATGATAAAATAAATAAGATTTCATTTTTACTGTATAAAAAAAATCTCACATCGGTCACGTCTAAATGAAGATTTTATTTGATGTGTATACACGTCTTTTTGCTTAAAATCATGGAGAATTTTTGATTTATGTATGCAAACTGCAGATCTAATCAAATTCTTCTGCAACGGAACGAATTTTTCGTCTAATGTTGTTATATCATAGATTACCAATTTTCTTTGAAAAAATGCAGCGGGATTTCTACATTGGCTCAGACAGTATGGTCAAAAAGAAATGTTAATTAAGAAACGATATTTCGATTTTTGTCAGTCAATTCTTATTATTTTTAGTTAAAGTTTTATCTCTGTATGTATTTATGTTTTTTAACTTAAGAGGGATTTGCATATATTGAACCTTTTTAAAAGCAAGCGGTTTTTTATTTCTTTCTATTCCACTCTAATGCATCTTGCTGATAAAGCAATATGAAATGGTCATGAATTCTTTTCTTGGACGCCTGTCAGGCGGCAGTTGTTTTGTAGATGTGTGTGAGGAATGCTTTCAAATTATTCTCGCAATTAGATCCTGCCCCCTATATATCAGAGACAATGGTTTTCCACGTTTCGGGTAGAAATTGATTACCACAATGTTGACAGCAGATGGATGCTTTTTTCTTTGGAAAAATCTCCTACTGCCCATTTAAAACCAATTCTTCGACAATCGTTGCCTTTTAGCCACACAATGTGTAATAATGAGTATTGTAAAACCTTCTCACTATTATACAATTTCTTCTTATCTTGTTGCGGTAATTTTTCATTTGCTGTCTAACCTCTTGTTAGGGCTATCATCGTGGTAATTTGTAGAAAAAATTCTAGGCGATCTTTTTTTTTAGACAAATTGCCGTTCTTTATAATGTGGTTTTCACCATCGTGACTACTGTTCTATTGATTTGAAGGATTCGAAATCGATACGGTTGGGGGAAAAATAAGTAAAAGATAAGTGCTTTTTCAAACTCCCTCACTCGTTCATTGTTTTTGATTTCTTCTGTCTCTCTCTCCTTCTGTTTTTTAATGGAAGAAAATTATTTGAATTTTCAATATTTAACTTCAGAAAACGAGATGTAGTCTTTTTCAAATGTTTGACAGTTGTGTATGAATGTTTAAAGTATAACAAGGGAGGGAGGATATGTCCATTGATAAAAGGGCACTTGATTAGCGGTCATCGCTATTTTTGGTAATAGGGAGAAGTCATTCCTTACTGAAGGAATTCTAAACATTGTGCTGTATAAAGAAAGAAGTAACATTTACATGACTGTCAGACCATTGCACATAATTTTTTATGGAAGAGCATATTCTGTCCACCAATAATATAAATAACGGCCGTCAACAAATTAAATAATCATTTAGGCTAAACATAGACGAATTTTCTAGAAATTTATTATTTTTAATTTTAATATTTATGGAGTTTGGTTTGATTGAAATGTGAAAACTTATCTATCAACAATTTGTTTCTTTTATTTATATTCTTTTTAAGTGAATTATATTATTATAAATTCATAAAGATAGGTGGAAAATATTAAATTTCTTAAAGTACAGTATCTACTTGTTGATTCGTATCATGTAAATATTAATTAATGTCTAATATAAATAAAGATTTTTGCGGTATTTATAATTTTACACTATAAAATTGTAAAGAAAGGATGATTTTATATCTATTTATTTTTCTTAGTTTTATCTTATCTTTATCTATTTATTTATCTTATTATCTTAATTTTGGGACTATTAGAATTTTAATATCTACCTAAATAGTTGAATCTTGCCTGAGAGTTAAAAAATAAAACACTCGGGTTATCCTTAAAGAGTCTGACAGGACTAATGTTAAACTACTCAAACAGAATACTAGAAAAAACTCATTAGGTTTCAGATTTATTGATCGAAATATTATTAACTCTTGTTGAACCAGAAGGTATCCAATCACTTCTTGTGAATGCTGTTTGTATAATATATAATTATGAACGTTAATTAAATATTTACAAATATTCTGTAGTCATTCTTGAATGACGAACATTTAATTTTGCGAAAATAGACCACAAAACGTTAATTGTCGGATAGGTTATATTTTATACTGCTTTATCCTTTGTTAAACAGACTTTTAATTTTATTATTTAATTGACTCTATTTTTAATATTTGAAGAAATTTTAGGAGTGAATTTTAAATAACGGGAAAATATATTGAGATAACAAAATTTTGATCCAAAACTCCAAAACATCAAAATTATTTCATTTAAAAAATTAACTACCGTAGTTTATTTTAGGAAATAGGCGTTTTATTATTTGTTCATCTCATATAACTCGCACACTTTTCATCTCCTTTGTAACTGTTTCAGGATAGGCTGAGGCTCTAGAAATGCAAGCATTTGAAAATACTCAGCATAAAAGCTTGCAAAACTGCTTCTATAATACACTTAATGATATGATTCCATTTCATACTGACCATAGCAATCCTCTCCAAATATTTGTTGTTGGCAACTAATTTTCTACAGATCCCGTTCAACTTTGCATACTCAATGTATTGTTGCTGGGATGTAAAAAGAAGTAGTTTCGTTTCTAAAGGAAAAATTACATAACTGAACTTAAACCATTCGGTTTTAATAAAACACGCTCTTGAAATCTCTTGATGTGATCTTGGGTGCAATGCATAGTAGCTATTCAATAATACAACGACGGCGACTATATGTTTTACGATACTCGGATAATAAGCCTGACGCTTACATCAAACCATTATCAACAGACCGAAAAACTAAAACAAGCCCCTTTTACAGAAGTCACGCAGCCCTAAAATAAAACAACCCATGTTCCATTATTCATCTATTTTATGCATTATATTAAATTTAGAAACAAGTTTTTAGGATTAGAGGTTATTAAGCATTGAATTTGAGCCTAGTACATGGTGGAATTACACATGATGTGGCTTGTTTATTTTTTGAACGTGAAAACTTTATAAGGAATGGATAATGACAGCAGTTCACATATCTTCCATTGTGTGTGTTGATTTGGATTGGATAAAAGATCGTACCGGAAACATGGATTAGAATTTTGTTGATACCTTAATCTCAAGTGCTAGCGTGGACCCGGACACCATTGGATTTTGAAAAGAACAGGAGATTAAATAAGAGAATATAAATAGATTGCACGACGCCTTTTTTCTAAATGAAAACTCGGGTTTCTAATCTTTGGAATGACAACACGTTTGATGCCAGAATGATGTTGTCTCTCAGAGCATTGTAGGAGGTCTATTTGAATTGATCAAGATTAATCCTAAAATTGGGCTTTTCTGTAATAGATTTAGAAAGAAACATTTGTATAGGAACACTGTTTGAAAGATTCAATACCAGAAATACAATTCCTATAAATAATCGAAAAAAGTTATTTTCGTCGATTTTGTTTATTCGCTATTGTTTGAAGATACATTGTTACATGTATTTAATATTATGAATAAACTAGAACCAAGATTAAGAACGACTTTTAAATGTTCAAATTCGATGTATAATTGTGGATTTTATATTTGCCATTTTGGTAGCATCTCATTTATTTATTCGTAGTTCATTGCACTCGTGATGGAAAGATTAAACAAATAATCATTTATTTTTAATTAATACAGTTTTCTTAGATATTTCATTTAAATACCTAAAAAGCCGAAAAAGAATTGATAGAATTCTTTTTCATGTTAATTTCCAAAGTTAAAAAGAACCTGCAAATTTCAAACATTGAAAACTACATATACTCTTAGACTCCTCGGAAAACAGTTTTCAAGTTGAAGAAAATGCTATTAAATTGAAATAAATCAGTATTGTAAGAAATTAGCTTGACATAAACTCAAAAATTATTATTAAATATTTTGTATTATCGGACAAGTTAGAGGTAAGACAGTTTAAAGCTGTCTTAAACACCTTGTTTTTTCTAAAGTGTCATTAGATTATCAATATAACTGAGGAATATTTAAATTCAATATTTACCAACAACTCAGAGCAGATATTTCTGAATACTTATTCACCTTCCCTGGAATTTCAATATTATTGCGAGACAGACTGTATCAGCCATCCCTGGCCCCAGAATTATGAATAGTTAGAGATTACATAAATAAATATATTGTTTGCATATGTCAAGTTGTGTTCTTGTTCAATAGTCTTTACTATTAGTGCCAGGTTCTATTCATTCATAAAGTTTTTGCTTTCATAAATATCCAGTTATTTAATACCATCGAAGCAATCGAAACTAGAATTTTTAGTGTTTCCTTGTAGCTCGTAGTAAAACCTTTAGATATAGATCAAGTGATGTGAAATTGAAGTGGTTTTTTTTTTTCATGTAAGGTTTCTACAAATTTTTATCTTTAAGCTCTCACTTCTGCTAGGCTTAGAAGGTGCATAGCATTTATCACCGCATTGCTGAAGAATTTTATCAAGTCTTTAAAAAGTATATAAACCTACAAATTTCTTTATGTAAACGATATTTTACTGCAAACGATTTTTACGATTTTTAAATTTTACAAAATATTAATTTTTATCCAAATATGAAAAGTCAATTATTATTTAGACAATAAAAATTCTTTGTCAGAAAAATAACTTAAGAACAAAAAATGACTTAGAAATATCGTTATGAAAACAAAATCATTACATTCACATTTTATTTAACATTTTCATCGTTGGTATATCAATCTCCGCCTTGCTAATGCCTTTGTAATCACAAAGGCAGCTACTAAGAATATACCCCTAATTTCGTTAAATAACTGCACCGTTCCTAGTAAACCTATAATCAAATGGAAAATCAACAAAGAAGGAAACTAAATGATATTTATTTTCAAACGTTGTCATACACGATCGGGCGTTTAATGCCTTAATTATACGACACAATGTTATATGATTTATTTCCAACTGCAGGGCATGCAACAATGAGGGGGGAAAACAGAATTATTCATTCAAGAGTTTTTGCTTCAATTTTTGGAAGCAAATATTATTGAAATGAAAACATATCATAAATTATGTGTATTTCTGGTAAATCTGAAATCTAATCTCATATCTTTGTCTGTTGATTTATGTTATATTGTGAAAGAATTTAAATTATTTAATCGATTTGGGGAAATATCAACAGCCTTTATTGTCAAATGAAGGAATCATAAGTAGGTATTTAATCATATCCCAAATATTATTATTTATTATTTCACAAGATGATGACAAGTGTTTGAAATGTTAAGGCTCACTATCTACTATTTTATGATTAGATTATCTTAGTTTGAATCTGGAATTTACAAAGCTTCAAAGAACTGAATATATTAAATTTTGTTGTCTGTTTTCAAGGTATTAATTGACAATTTCGCAATTAGTTTAAGGATTTAGGAAAGAACTGTTTTTATCAAAATTTTTAATATAATTAAAGGGATTACTAAATTAATACCGACTAGTTTCGAAAAATTATATATTATTTTAACTTCAAGAAGTTAATCATTATTATTAATTTAGATATTACATCATGCGCAAAAAATTTCAAATATAATATCTAAAAATTTTATATTTTATTGAGAAATCTTTTCTGGAGGTTATCGGAACTTGACTTTTATGATTTCATACCTAAAGATTTTATTTTTAAACAGATACAAGAGATTTTGGGTTTGATATTAACACTTGTAAATTAACAGATGCCATTTCTAAGATGTTTTTCCCCTGTGGCTATTATATAAAAGTATAATTTTATGTACCAAATGCAATAACACGCACCAAGTATGACAAGTAAAAATTTATGGCTATTTTTTTCATCCTTTAATTTTTAGGAATTAAACTTACGGATTGCATATATATTAAACATCTGTGGATTTTACGGCAACTTTCATTTCCTCAGTAACACACATTTTATGATCACCAAAGCACTGAATAAATGAATGTCCATTTTTAAGCATGCGATTCTATAAAATTTAATGACTGGGTATAATTTCATAGTTGTCGGTATAAACGGTGAATCTCTCCTACCATTCTACAGCATGTCACTCGTTGAAAGCTCTGAAGGTAAAACGTAAATAAAATGAAACGTTCTCTCCAGTCCCCCCCCAACCTTCCTTCCACCTTTCGTAGCATCACCTACAATTTAATTACAGGTTTATCTCAATTACGTTTTGATCTTTTTATTTTTTACACGACTTCGGCGAAAAAAGCTCTCATTGTAATTAAATACAATTTAGACTGGGGGTGATGCCAATTAGTTTGAAGGGGGGTTGCCATTAGTGAAGCAGAACCACCCATTAATTACAGCCCAAGGGGGTGGCGTGTACTTTTTTGACTTCATTTGGGGGAAGGTGCACAAATTACATTACCAAGAATTGTATTAGCGAGGGAAGGAAAAATCAGCAGCCATCACAGAAAGAAGTTTTGCGATTCATGTAAGATTGGAAATATTATTTTGCTGATTCAGAAACCAAAAGAATAAACTCGTGCATTTGTTTTTATGCTCTAATAAGTATATAATTTTAAATTTCATGTGTAAAATTCAATTGTACTAAAAAATAAGTTCAGCAACAATAGGCATTTATGCAAACTCTCTCATTTTTAATAAAATTCTCATATTAAACCGTCTGTTTAAACAAAAACAATAAAATTTCAGATTTCCCTTTTTTGTATTCGTTAAACATTGTGTCATTTTTCAAAATATATATAACTCCTAGCGTCTATTAATAACCAATTTAAGTAAATTTATGAATGAAAGATAACAATTATAGACATTGCTAAAGTTCTTTAGAAATTTCGATCGACACTTAGAGAATTGTTAATTTTAGCACTGTCCCGTTCCGAACTCAAAAACAGATATCATAAATTCATTTCTCAATTATATTTATTCTATTTACTTTGGTTTTATGATTAGTTAAGATACCTGCAGCTATCTCATTAAATTTCAAATTCTCTTCTATAATTATATTAATGCATTCATGTAGACGTAATTATACCAAATGATTAAAAATTTTAATATTCTCCACTGCCTTGTTAGAATAATTTTTACTTTTTTTATCTAACTTTTTCATTTTAATAATGGATAATTACTTCAACAAATAGATTTTAATTAAAATCAAATTTATTTCTAGATGAAATTTAATTAAGATTTCTTTTGATATCAAAAAGACACAAGAAAAGAAATGAACATTTTCTGTTTCGGAAATTCGAATTAGTTGTAAACACAGCTGAATTTGACAGAATGGTTTCTTTAACCTAAGTGAATTTTGTTTCTATCCCTTCCCCAGGGTAAATATAAAGAGCACAGTTTTTCTAACACTATTACTTATACAGTATGAAATAATATTATCAAAAATGATGCAACTTATAAAAGTATCTCCTACTGAGAAAAATCTGATTTTGAAATAAATTATTCGGATAACAAGAAATGTGACTCTCTATTCAAACTGGTAGTTTTTTTACCTGAATTATTTAAGAGTTACCTTAATAACGGAATTTTTAAAATTATATAATACTTTTAAATTGACAGAACTTTTAATTTTTTAATGGTTATGAATTCAAGTTTTATAGTTCTGATTTGCTCCAAATAATCGAAAAATTGGAGAAAAATTTTATTTTCATAAAAATAGTTTTAAAAGAATTATGAAATTAATTTGTGGGTATTAAAACATTAATTCGAATATATATATATATATATATATATATATATATATATATACCTTTTTACTGAATTTTAAAAAACTGTTTGCAGGAAATATTATATTTTTCTAAAATATGAATAAGAATCTTTAATTAAAACAGCTAAAAACATCTAAAGAATATGCTATATACTCAGTTCATTGGCTTTGTACTTATTTCGGCTCTTAACTTTACAGAATGATTTATGAATAAGGGTTTCACGAATTTGCTGTAATGTAAGTTTAAAATAAGCAACTTAATTTTGCAATCATATTTTAAAAAGGCCATATGTTATTCTGGCTTATGATATCATATTTAATCGAATTATTGGTTTTTGATTTATGCGATTATGTTAAAAATAAAATAAGTATCATTTCTTCTTCTTTTTTACGATATATATTTGAAAATATATTAATGTATACATTTTCAAAATACTTAAATATAACAAAAAGAATGTTTACTTTTCATGGCATTAACTGTATTCCGCAAGGTAATATTTTACCAAATTGTCCCTAAAAATAAAAACTAAACCTCATAATATTTTTTCACAGCTTTAACCGCTATTACATTTTCATTTTAAAACAAATGTTTTTAAATAATTGTAAGCCAATTGATTATTTAAACAACACACACAAAAATTTTATAAAATGTTTTCTTTCATAAAATGTCCTTTTTATACAATTAAAAAAGGGAAGAAAATATGCAATTCACTAATTCAGTATAATTTTTAAGCTCATAAGTTGTTTTTAATTTTAAAACCATTTAAGATATGTTGAAAAAAATTACTTGTAATGTAGATAGCGCATAGAAACAGCAATTTATCGAGAGAAAAAAACGAATAGTCTATTGAAAGACAATTTTAGCCTAACTGTCTATAGCCTCCATACTTTTTGAAAGGGGTGGGATTTTGAAGTCAATTTATTACACGTCTCTCCAACTCAACAAACAAAATGACACTACCCAAACCCAAGAAATCCCCTGAAGCACTCTATAAGTCGTATCGGAATCAAGGAATCATTTCTCATTAACCGCAACAGATCATTTACTTCGTAGAGCTTCGATTGGACCATAATGAAATCGTAATTAATCTAAAGAAAATTACAGACATTGCGCACGAAAAAGATTTCATCAACTAATGTCGTACGTTAGTGAAATCAGGGACATTATGACGTGGAAATGTTTGATAGGGAACTAATGTTTTGTTTTAATTCTGCTGTGTTTCATTACCGATGTGAGGATTATTTTAATAAACGCTGTGTCGACGAGGAACAGCGTTGATTGATTACCATTGAAGAAGAAATTGTTAGTAACATGTTATTTGCATCAAGATGTCACAGTTAGGTTGTTAAACACTATTATGGCAATTTAATTCTTCGTATTTTCTTGTTCATGCTAATTACTAAGCAAGAGTTTAGTAGCGAATTCGTTTGCATTAGATTGCCAACGGAATTTTTTGAATAATTTAATGTATTTCGGGTAACATTATTTACTTGCATCTTAACAGATTTATAAGGAACGTTAAAAGTTTTGAAAAGAGAAGGTTTGTATTTCGGAATGTCATTGAAAATATTTTTTTTAATTGATTGTAACTTTAAATTCGATTGAAATTTTTCTGATTTTATAATTTACTGCATCTTAAGATATAAAATAAATTTCTTGTTATTTCTATACAATTAAAAAATATTGTGTGTAGATGGATAACTAGCTTGAAAGTTCGCGCAAATAGTGAATATCAGTTATGTGATTATTTATGTTGTTACTATGCAACAATACAACCTATACAATACTGCAGTACTAAAAGAGAAAAATAAACTCTATATATTTTTATTACTGATTATACTACTTCTTTTTATAAATTATAATTTTTTTAAAAAAATTTAGTATGAAGAATTTCTGGTAAAGTAATGATAATTCTTCTTTATGCTTTAAAATCCACTAATGATTAAACAATAAATTTAATTCTTGTGCGCTTTTAGGGCTTTAAGATATATACTATGTTCGTAAATGAATATCGCATTTTGAAGAGCTATTCACCCTAAAAAAACAATAAGAAATTACTATCACCATGCACATATATCTGCAGCATTTCAAAGCTACACGCTAGGTTTGCAGAAAATGCACAAGCGTGATATATCGTACCACCGCAACATCTTTCTTATTCGTAGGAGTCACACCGAACATTTATAGCTATATTAAACTTTAAATGTTGCACTATTATTTTTGATAAGTAACACGGTTGTACTTTGCCTTATTTTCCTATAATAGACCTGCAAAGTTGGAATATTCATTTATGGACATGTATTATTAATTATTTTTATGTAATCAAATATCCGGAGTGAATTTTTCCTAGTTCAGAAGTGATGAGTGTTTAATATTATCTTACTATTTTTATTGTGAAAACTTCAAAGCTCCTATAAACTTTTTTAGAATTTAAATGATTGCCACTAATTGAGGTTCATATTCAAATTTATTCTGTAATGGGTTATACGTAATTGGAGCTGTGAGAAATCGCTTTCATCGCTTGTGCATGGTCCCTCATTCACCCGCTCTTTTAGGTGACTAAAACCCGATATTCTGATATTAGCTGTTTCATTTGACACTAGGCCCGGTAGGAGACTTAATTGCAATATCGCTCTTAATAACTATAATGGGGAAAACATACTCCGCTTCGCATTGCCAAGACTGGGTGTTGTGATGCAAAAAGACTAAAAATAAATGAGTTGATAGGGGGTTACCCATACCTATTGTCATAATGAATTAACTCCACGGGTTCGCCCCCCCCCCCGATTTGATACCAGGTGTTATGCTGGTAGGGAAGTGAGTGACTAGGCATCCCACAGGAGTCTGTCAGGCCCATTACCTTTAGTAACTGTTAGGCAAACCCAAGCGAAAAACTAATTAATTTGATAATAGTATCGATCAGTGTGACTTTCAATCCAAACCACTGGGCAAGAAAAGAGTGCTGAATCTATCGGAGTCTCCGAGGACAGATTCAGGTTTAATAAATAGATGGTTCTGTTGATTGGCGGAATATATGAGGCTTTTTCAAAAGAAACTGGCATAAATATATAGATATAGAAAAGAAATTTTATTTAAGGAATATCCAGCAAAAATTTATTCTATTTTAATGAAGTTTCGTTATTTATTTGTTTTAAAAGCCCCACCTACAATGGTTACTAAATTTTTATTTTATTTCCAATTTTTAAAGAAATATAATTTTGTTTTTATTAGGTAAAATGCGATATGTAATTGCATTGCATAATTTATCAGAATTTGTGCCTGTTATCTGTATTTGTTCAATCATGCACACAGTAAAATGATATACAGTGTGTTCCATCGCGTTAAATGCGAGAAAATAACAGTCAAGAAATTATTTAAGGAGATAATTCTATTGTTGTAGCGTACATTGCCGTTGTTTCCATTCTACACGGTACGATAATACCAAAAGACTTGCATTCATCATTAGTATTTGTATTCGATATTGTATGATTCAACAAGAGATATTGTTTCTAGTGTTATATAACGAATGTTGGACATTCAGCAATGAAAAAACGAATAGTATCTTGCCATTATTTGACCTACAAAGGAAGCATACCTTGAAATTTTTTATGCTAATTTGCCTAATTCCAAATTCATTTAAGGAATTTTCAAAAAGAAATGCATGTTTAAATATCATATATTTTTTCACAACTAGTTTTTATAAACAAGACTAGACTTTAAGCTCACTTTATCATTTGTTGACTTATTTCATATATCATATTTTTCGTACCACTGATATACTAAAACTACATTTATTCGAACTTCAGTTATCTGTAATCAAAGAAACTTGATTCCACATCAAAATTTAACTGAGTAAAGAAGGTTGAAGATGATTAAACAGCTGACTTGACTGATACGTTCAAACAGCGATATTTTAATATTGTTATAAATGTACAAAATCCCAATAGCATTGTTTTTGAAGTTATTAAATCAATATATTGCAAGCAAATTTCATTTCTTCCTCTCAGAAATAATCTTTACTTTGTCATTTATCCAATAATGTGTATATTCGAATACGCACATCGACTTTTGTCTTAATTAATCCAAATAATCTTGAACTGTACCTATTGTATTTCGTGTATTTTACATCTAATATCTGTTTTGAGCTAAAAAGACTTTTAACTTTTAGAGCCACGAACAAAACAAATACAGCTTCTAATAAATTCATGAACCTATTTTTACCGCATATAAAAAATGTTTTCCATTTAAGACAAAAAAAATTCTGATAAGTATTTGAAGGTAAATTCCTGCAAACTTCTTAAATTTGAGTAACGTTCATTTTCTCTTTGCTTAAAATTTTAATTTTTTTAATATTTTTGGATTTATATATTTAGTAGGAACTCTTAAATAAGGAGGGTGGATTAAAACAATTATGAATACTACTTGTACGATTATAAATGCTATACATCTATATTACGATGGGAAATGAAATAGAAATAACGACGGGATAACGATATGGGTGAGTATTCATCATCAAACCAAAGCTCAATGTACTCGATCCACGTATATTTTCAAAGTGAGATATTATATTGAAATTAATTAATCCATATAATATACTAAGGTAAGACATTTAATAAAAATGATTATGTATATATAATATACACGGCGTTATACCAATCTGAGTTTACGAATGTTTATTATTATTGAATAATCGAACAAAACTGAACTAACATTTATTTAGAATGTATAGGCAAAATACAAGCATATCATGATTTCCTTTTATCTCAACATTTATTAAAAAAGACGAATTTTTAGACTCGAGATATTTCTTTTGTTGTTATTACTGAGAAAGAGATTACAACTGACAGAAAGAGAAAATAACTTTTTAAAAATAAAAATGATAATAAACTTATTTTAAGATAATTTTTTTTATAAATTGTGATGCTATTTTAAGCCGCTAAACATCTGTTAAGTAATATTGAAGGATGTGTAAGAGTAAGGGTGAAAAAACGAGAAAAAAAGGGGGGGAAGCTATTGAAATGTTTCCACACTTTCCAGAATTCCGATCTACCTTTCGAGAAACCTTGCTTTAGACACACTTTTTTCTTTGTTTAGAAATACTTTTTATTTTGATTCTGAAAATCAAAATAGACAATACTAAACAAAGTTAGATACTAAAATTAGTACTGTTAAAATCATGACTTTTAAATTTATTAATCAAACATTTGAAAAAAACAAACTAGGGTATAATATTCATCTTTCTATAAAAAATTAAAGTAATTAATCGAAGATCTTATGTCAGAAATATTCGATTTAAAAACCGCCGTTTTACTGGTAGTACAGTTACAATTCTTCCTCGTTTTTCGCTACCCTCCCTCTAGAAATCAAAATGAATCCAACAATCCTAACCACAGAGAGCAAAGCATCAACCAACCACATGGGAAATACCAAAGAAACTAGATCTATCTTTAATTCTCGTTCCATCTGCTATTATAAAAGGCTAATTAAATTACAAGCAATCCATTTCTGATGTCCCTTCTGGGCTCGCATTCGGCCCCAACTACCAGCACAAGAATCAGACTTTTGATTTATATTTTCTTTTTAGTTTCCTTTCCCTTTTTGTATAGATTATCCCGAATCATAGACGCGATGTTTGCGTCTGTCCTTTTACCTCTGTGTCCCGGGGATGTTAGCTAATTAAGCTTGTGTAATTACGCCTCATTACCATGCGGGAGATTACATGGTGGCTAGGGCTGATGAACGAGCTTTCTGCGCGTGCAAGAGCTGTCTTGAAGTTGGGCTCAGGAGGATCGACTGAGCAGACACTGTCTGAACTGGAGACATAGGGAGCAGAGTTTTTTCAAGGACGCCAAAGGTCAGGGGGTTCCGATACAGGGAGTCAGGACTTGTGTGAAGTATTAGCTTCTTTATTAATCATTTCATTATGGATTGTTAGTATTTCATTATGGATTGCTCATGATGATAAGTTTGTTAATAAATTATTAACGGCCGAATGAATTCTTAACGAATTTTTGACCCAGTGGTTGTTTGATAAGGGTTAAAAAATGAATTCAAAATTATTGGCTCAGCCTTTTTGATAAATATTAATAATTACATTAGGGATGTAAATAAAGCATTGTAAATTGAAAGAAGCCTTATCTTTTTCTAAATCAATTTTTATAGTTATTTCTTTACAAACTGTTTGTAATAGGGATCGTTTCGTGCAGCAGGGATTCTTAATATATTTTTGGCTTGCAGTTTGTTTGGTATAAACATAAAGTAATCAACTGAAAGCTTTTGGTGATATTATGGGGAGAAGAGTTTGCCTTTGTTTAAAACGGTGGAATTTTGTATATTATTAGGACATTTAATTCTATTATTGATGTAAAAATTAACATTATTAATATGACGCGAAAACGATAAACATGTTAAGGAATTTTTTTTTCTCACTACACTGTAAAAAATATTCACTAAATTTTTAATAGAAACTTTACATTTAAATTATAATCTTTATTGAAATTTCGAAATTTTATTAAAAAAATATTAATTTGACTTTTAATTGAAAGTCTCTATAATTCTTAGGAAACTCTGTGAAAACATTGCGTTTATGTTAAGCTGCTTGAACTGAAACTAGCAAAAATATATTAGTCAGCAAAAATGCACATCTAGAATTGATATGCAATGTTATGTTAAATTTTAATTTCTTTTTTTTTCTTTCTACTCTGTTTTGCATTTCTAATAATAAAATTCTGGTACAAAACCTGTTCAAAGAATATTTCCCATGCCTAATTCAGTAGTTTAGAATTAACGTATTTCATTTGATTTTATAAATGATAAGATTACAAGATAACATAGCGCGCTTTTTGGGATATATTTCGTGAGATTTCTGTAACTAGTAATCCATTCTCCAAACTTTTATAACCCAGTGCAAGATTACATACTAAACGCAACAAATTCACCACTTAATTACAACACACGCAATAAAGTTACAATATAAAAAAGCAGACTGAAAACTGGCTATCCTTAGATTCAAAACCCAAATATAGCTATGCCATCAATAACCCACACTCGCCTATCGAAACTACCGCCTTGTTATGGTCTCTCAAAAAATTTATTTAAAACGAAAATAATGGGAAAGCTGCATTCATACAGTAAAAAGGTACATTATTTAATTAAATAAACATAAAATAAATATTATAATAAAAATAATCTGTACACATTAGTAGTTTTGAAATCTCTTAAAGTTAGGTTTCATTTTTGTGGCTATTATAATGTCCCTTTAATGCTTTTTATTTTATGTAAACACCATAAAGGTTTTAAAAATACAAGCATGTCTTAATAGGTTGGGGAAAGTATAAATCTGATATTTTTGTTTATTTTTCTGACGATCTTTTAATTTGTTTTTAAAAGTTCAATAAAATTCAATAAGTTGAACTTTAGTAATAAAGTTCAATAAATTGAACTTTAGTTGAACTGTTTTAATGATTTCGGATGTCAGGATGGAGATATAATAATTCGTGAATGTTGCCGCGAAACGTGATTTGGCTACTAAGAAAGTATGTGGAATGCAGTTGACAACAAGCTAATAAATCCTGGAGATATGCACATTTTATGGTCAACTTTTTCAATTGTAGTAATGTGTCATTTTCAGTTTAAAACCTTATAATAATTTTGTATTTAATTAATATTTTTATGCATGGTTAAGGATTAATAGCATAAGATCAAACCGACTATATAAAGATGTCAACATAAGCTGTCTTAACATCTCCCCCTGCCCCCCCCCAAAAATTTAAAAATAAATTTATTTTACAGTTTTATCTTTAATCAGCTGGGAGCTCGAATACAGAAATCAAGAAAATACTTTCCCAGTCTTGTTTATCATCGCATTATGTACAAAACACTTACTGCATCTCGTCACTGGATGCGGAAATCTAGTAATATCTATAACCTTTTTTTGTTAAGGATACAAAATGTTGGTATCAGTAATGATAAGCTACTCATTGCATAATTTCAGAGGGAGGACGCTAACGCTCTTCTAAAATAATTGGTTTTGATTAGACGAGGCATGTCGAAACTCAACTATAATTAGATTCGACATGCAATAGACGTGTTTGGGATGTCTACTATATGAATAGCATCCGACAAGAAAATGTCACAGGTGTAATTATTTATAGCAGCCGTAGAACGATGCAAATGATAAAGGCGTAGTAAATAGTCCATGAATCGCGTGAGAGATTCACCGTAAAACTGCACTTATCTACTCATTACTACTTACTTACTTTTCGTAGTAGTCGCAGTAATCCAGAGAGCAGCTGTTTCTGGGAGATCTTTTCAGTTTGTATCTTTCATGTAACACTGTTATTTATAAAGAGCGATTCCATCTGTCTTCATGCTAAACACCTACCTTATTAGAGGGTGGTGAACAGTAGCATGAAAGTTATAGGCTTAATTAATGACTCGTAATATAATGGTTCAGTATATATGACCTTACGTGCAAAAGTAACAAATTTTCTTTCCTTGATTTCTTTATCATAATCTAATTATTAATATCGTATAATTTCTCCCTTCCTTCGTAAATATTCATTGGACAAATGATACATGAAACTTTTTATACTGGATGTTATATAAGTTAATATTTTATGCTAAGGTTCACAAATGATATTGACATTATTATTATTAGGCGTTTTCTTCCGAAAATATAAAAAAAATTCAAAGTACATATTCATAATGGGGCAGAAAAAATTAAATATGAAAGTAAGCGCTTCTTGCAAAATTTTTTATATTGTATCATACGCTTTATTTTGTTTCTCTTGCTTTACTATCTGGTGATAAAAAGAAAGTGTAGCAAATCAGATAATTGTTTTAAAACTTGAACGCTTTGACAACAATTTATTTTAATACTTTAATAGTTCTTTAGAATTATTGATTGATTTTTTAAAATTAAAATACGTAACAATTTCGCATGAATATTAACTTTGTCTTAATTTTTAAAAAATAAAAACATCTTGAGTTTGGGATATTTTTGGGTGCAAAACCAATTTTACTATTCTGCTCCACTTCATTAATTAAATATCAATCTGAATTTAAATGTCATTTAATATGCTTTTAAAAATCAAAGCTAATTATTCCCTGTTTAGGTCACGGGACAATCGAAACTCAAATTTTCAGACCCTGCGTCTTAAGTTCGAGCCAATGCGAGGTTGATGAACTTTTGCTTAAACTACTCCTTTAATTGAGCAGAATGTATTTAATGAGGCCTTTTCCTGAAATATTATTTTTGAAGATTAGATTTTTTAAAATTAATTATAATTTTAAAAATACATTATAATTTTTAAAATACATAGGCTGCTCCGTTTGTATTTAGCGTGCAAGTCAGTACTACCAAGACACCTTTTCTATTACAACAACTCAAATTATTTCATTATTTAAGGAACTTTATACGAATATGTGATATGATGAGGGTTTTAAATTTGCGTGTAAAGTTAACCTTCTTGTTTCTAAGTTAATTTTGAAACTGATTTATAAAATTCAAACATTTTTCCTCAATTCTGCTTTTTAACACAGGTTTTTGAGATATTTGATGACTGCAACATTCTTCTGTGCTTACACTTCACTGGTATTCCTTTCTGATTTCACGGAAATTGCAATCAGATTAAGCTCAACTTTTAGCCTGGTTTGTCACTAAGATAAAGAAAAGCATAAAAAAAACAAGAGGGCAATTCAAAGAACTTTTAATGCTCAACAAAAAAAATTAAATTTCTTCTAAGAACATTGTGAAAGCTGTATCCTTTATATAATATAACACTCATAACTACACACACACATACATAATATATATACGACAGCTAAGAAACATATTGTTAATAATCCGACAAAAATACCATCTTTACTCGAAATGTTCGCTGTTTAAATACATCTTTAGTTATACAAAATACGTGATGATTCGAGAAAGATTACTTTTCATGAGTTCAACCGAGTTGAAATGGATATAAAATTTAGATACATATAACATCTTAACTTTAGCTGACATTTTAAAAGTAATTTACGATTATGAGATATCTGATAATTTTAGTTTATGAATTGACTTTAACATCTGACACTGCATGAAGGGAAATGTTTTTCAACATTTCTTGCTTGTTTACTACCAGAAAACATCGGTCAGTCAACTCCCTGTTTTCCCTAGACAGAGTCTAATAAACACCCAACATCGAGGTGGCCCTAACCAAACAAAACCAACCCATCAAGCATTACTTTATTAGCTTTCTAATTGCAATAACCCTATTCAGAGATTGTTGTCACGTACAGAGTAACTAGAAGGTGACAAATACTTTTTGACTTTTCTACATTTGCACATAAAAATCATAATCATAATAAATACCATTTGGGAAGTAGAGAATGCTTGAGCAATGGAAATGGAAAAGTCCATTAAGTGTGCTCATTGAAATTCCAAGCACAGACGTCGATAATTAAGTCCGAGCTTTCTTTGGAGCCTTTCTTTAGTAAGAGATAGTCATCTCTGAAATAAATCGGCACGGCTAATGCTTTCGCTCGGGACATTGAAGGGGATGTGCAATAGATGCCATTTGTGAAAGGGTTGAGATTCATGATGGTATTTTAACGTCTTCAGATAATTTAGAAAATGTTTTTAAGAAATTCATTCTAGTTTCCATTTTCTGAGCAAACAAGTTATATAATTTGACTTCTCTAAAAATAACGGATATCATTTAAAAGGTAGAACGGGATGTGTGATACTGTTCCTAATTTTTTATAGATTTTTTTGAGAATTATTTTAAAAGTACGAAATAGCAATACAAAAGCAGTCTGTTTTTTTTAAATCAGAATTCTGAAAGAATTTTTTATAAAGTTACCTATATCGTGACGGTATTTTAGAAGCATGAAGGCTTTTTTTAAAAAAAGTGACAAAATTCATTTTAATAAGATGAAAAATAAAAAGGGAAATATGGAAGAAATATGCCCTCTTTTAATAAAATCAGCAATTAGATTTAGACTTCATTTTTTTTTTAAATTTACTAACTGAAAAATTTGAAGCTTTTTTTAAATTTCGAAACTTACTATTGTTTCGTATTTTTGTCTCGAAGTGTTTTTAATAATCTTTTTAAATATTCAAACATATGTTCTTGTTTAAGCGGCTCCAATTACTTTTAGGCAATTTAATTCGTACCCTTGCCCTTTACTAAAGAAAAAAAAACCCTACAAATTTGTCCTGAATCAAATGCGAAAATTAGAAAAATTTCATAACTAAAAAAATATTTTCAGGCACAGAATTTGAATTTAATATGTTTAAAAGCTACAAATATTTGAAATAGATATTTTTGAAATTTCCCTCTGTTAGTTTTTCAAATATGCCTTTCTTCACTTGATTTATAAGTCAGTTGGATATGCTTAATTTTACAAAGAGCGAAGAAAAAGTTGAAAAAACAATTTTTTTTTGTTCTTCCTTCAGATATTTGTAATTTATATAATTATATGTGAACTTATATGAATTTAATCCATTATAATTTTATAAGATATTAAAAAAATTGCAAGGTTTTTACACTTTTATTGCAGTTTTGTAAAACTTAGATTACAGAAGACCAAACTTAATATTTGAGCTGAAAAATATCTAAATAGAAATATTAATGAAAAGAAACCTGCTATTCATGAGGAAATAAATCTCATTAATCATTTCCTAAAAAGGAATTTATGCGATTCTTATAATTAAAGTTAAAAACTGTTTGTAGTTTTCTTTAATTATTAAGAGACATAATAACCTACAGAGCTTTTTAGGGACATTAATATGTATATTTTTATATTAATTGATGAAATTATCATTCACAACCTCTTCATTCCCATTATTCTGAACATTTTAGAAACAATTTCTTCTTATTAAAAAAATTCAGTGAGCATTTTCAGTAAAATCTAATATAACTATTTAAATTTTTATACATTTTCAGATTTGTGGTATCATTAGATATAAGTTATATGGATAGATAAGATTTTATATAAATAAGGAAAAATGTTTCATTAGAAGGATAATGGTAACTTTATAGTGAATGGATTTAATAAACGAATTTCGTTATTTTTCCGCCATCATAATTTTTATCAAAACTATTAGAATATCACTCTCCCGTCTTTCTGAATTAAATATTAGATTCTATTACAAATAAAATTTCCATATCCACAAGTAAAATAATAATAGTTTCATTACAAAAAGCATCAATAACAATCGATTCAAATTTATTTAAAATATTTTCAGTTTCATTGCATTTTTTAAAAGAAAAGATGAACAAAAATATCAGCCTTCTTAATTTATTTGATCACTTCTCATATACAGAAAAAATAATTTCATTTTCAATAGAATTCATCGTTTCTAGTTAGGTAATGTAAAAATTAATCAGATCAATCATGCATCTTAAGTTTAAATAATTTAGTTAAAATAATGCATTGGATAATGTGGTATTTTTGCAGCAATTTTTTAAGTAAACGGTAACGACCCTGCTCTCCCATGACTGTTGTATCTTATTTTTCTACGCATTTTTTGGACTGTCTCCCCGTTTTTTTTCTTTTCCTGACGTTTACTGAAATGAAGCTGTCCACACTTCTTCCTGTCCATTTCCCGTCATTGCTTATGAGTAGAAAATGTTAATGGTGTGCAAAACTTAACGCCTCTTTTGGTCTAAAAAAGTGCTCATGGAAACGCTTAGTATCCGGTGTGGTGAACCATACCGCGTGCACATACATTTTAATGTGTAGTCACTCACTTCATTAGATATCGTTTACAAACCCTTCAAAAAGGTGGTTGAAACACGCAGCGGGATTGGATGACTTAGATATGTCACTCTCTTACTAAACTGCGACAAGTCAGATACCGTGTCACTTTTTAATGTAATATACTTTTTTAATCTTGTTTCAAAAGAAACAGATACACTTCCTTGCTTATAAAATTTTAAAAATTTACCTGTTCAAAGGGAAATCACTCTATCAATGTTTAAAAGAGAGATTTCTCATAAAAATTGATAGACTTACCTTAAGTAACTCGATAAAATTGTGGACGAGTTAAGGAATTTTCACAGTGTTTCTCTATTGTTTTATTTCATTATATGAATGCAGCAAATTAAAATATTTACTGAAGGCAACGGCAGCAGATGACACCATACCTATAAAAACAGATCGATTTCATTAAATAACAGATAAAATCTGAGAAAAAATATCAGTTTAAAAATTATAAAAATTTGCCTAAAGTCATTCCTAAGAAAATATTTGAATATATTCAACGATTAATTTATTTCGATAAATTCAGATTGGATTCTGACAGTTCACAAATAAAAAAATATTCAAATGTATGAATATAGTTATAAGACTTGTTGGGGCATTGTCTGGATCAAATGCACCAACCTAATATAATTTAGTGTCACATCTGTTATAGTATGATTGCATGATAGAAGTAAAGTGTTCAGCTCGAATTTAATTTACAAATTTCCACTTCGAATTTTTCATTCTTTTTTTAATTATCATAACTCTGCGTAGCTGAATTAGAAACAATTAGATGTTACATGCCATGCGTTGTTACATCTGTCTTATGACAATGACTTCCTTTCAATTGACTGTTTCATAATAGAACATAGGTTTGAAAATGCTCTAATTCTATTTTTCAAATCCCAAATCTACTGTCCAAAAGACGACAAATCCTATTTAGGGAAGCAAAGGGGAAATAATCAAAAAGATAAATGTAATTGGTCATTTCATTAGATTTCATTGTCAAGCACTACAAAGCTTGGCTGGGTTTGATAGTTTCGAAGTACCTCCATAGAATCTAAAAGTTTAAACAAAATTAAGAGTATTATTGAGACGGAAGAATTAATATCAGTGACAGATGTTGGTCCCGATTTTTCAAAGCAAATTCAAGATTCATTTTTTTTTTGTAACTCCTATCATTAGAATAATTTTGGGCTAGCAATTTTTCACATTGGTTTAGCACAAATAGTCGAATAACTGTCAAGGCTTTTGTTCCTTCAGCCAATCCTGCAAACGTTCTGAAGTTTTGTGAAAAAATGTTCACATGATTTTTTTCACTTTCAACTAATTTTAGAAAATAACTCCGGGTCCAATAAAAATATTTTAGAAATTCATTAAAAAAAATATTTTTTTTGAAAAAACACTGCACATTTCATCTAAAAAAATCTGATTCATTCATGAACAAATAAAATATTTTTCATTTCTTACTGATTTCAAAAAACGGTAGATTGTAAGAAATAACCCATTTTCAGCATAGCATACGCTGTCGACAAACATTACAGATGCATTTATACTGAAATTACCATTTTTAATTTAAAAATGCTCTAAATGAGAAGAGTGGAACATGCAATTTGTAATTTTCCCGAATAAAATCATTAGCAATATTTTAGAATTTTCGAAAACTTTTAATACATCTAGATATAATTTAGATCATAATTTATTTATTGACTTTTTCAAAGTTTACAAGGGCGATATAATTAATTTGGTGAAAAATACTCGTTGTTTTAGAAGTTGTATTAGATAAATTATTTTGACTTTTTTTTCAGTAATAAGAAAAACAATTTGAAGATTTTAACAAAAAAATAATTCGTGTAATTTTATAATATTAAAATAATAAATCTGTGTAACCAATTCAGCATTTTAATTTGTAATTTTTCCCCATGATTGATTATATACAGATTAGTAATAAACGTTTAAATAAAATTAAATATCGTTTAGAAATCTTGGTAGGCATGAAATGCTCTTATTTAAAGAGGCAAGTCTTGAAATCTTAAAATGCCTCATTTTTTGTACTATTGTGCATAGAAAGAGAATTTAAAAGTTCATAATATAAAACATTCTACAAATTACTTTTATAATTTATTGTGTGCACCAAAAGAATACGAGCTATTATTTCCACGACTATGCAACAATATTTTACTAAAACGTTTTTTTTTTTCTTTTTTTTTTTGCGCCTAAACAATCGAAAATCTTTGGATGTCACTATCGATATTGTGCAATTTCCCAAGTACGTCCCAATAGCTTCCGAAAAAGAACCGCCAGGCTTTTCATAAAGCTGTTATTTCGGAAGTAGCTCGTTAGACAAATTATGCCACTTTAAAAAATAAATACATAAAACTTCTTGCCTCTGCTTCTTAACCAACAATCAAATCGTTTATTTCAGTTGTTTCGTTATTATCATTCTTTATTCCTCCTGCTAGAAATGGCAGACGATTTCGGCCATTAGTAATTGCTTGAGCTAAAGAAATAAAAACAGCTCCACTTAACTCGCATTTCCGAAACGGTAGGTAGAGGTATTTGTTCGAGATTATGGGCTTTCGAGAGAGTTAATTGGAGAAAATAATATGTCATTGCTTCTCAGAAGTATTGTCATTTGTCCAGAAGAGTTCTACGGTTGTTGCTGCTCTCTTTATTTTACTATTATTTTTTTACAGGGCGTGGGCCAAACGATTTCTTTAAAAAAGAAAAATGGAGGATAACTAGGGTTGCTGCAAAAATAAACTGCTTACGGAATCGCCAAACTGATAAAGTAAACAACTATTTAAAAAATAAGTTGATAAAAACTAAAAGTTTCAATTTAGATTGTAAAACGCCTCTACTGCAATGGAAAGAAATAAACTGCTGCCAAAGTTGGACATTTAATGTTAATTTACGATTTTTTTCCCTCTGTTGTTGAAGTTTATTGGTTATCATTGCTGTAGTTTTGAAAATAAACCTAACTAAATTATGCAAATATTTCCTTTGAATATAAGGGTGGAATTATGGACATTTTTTATTTTTAATGTTGAGTGCACAAGCGTAGCATTATAAATTAATTGGCAAATTGAATTTGCAATAAAGTGCGGTATAAGAAATACGATCATAATTTTAGCGTTTCAGACGAAAAAAAAAATCTTACACGTAGAATCTCAGCCAATTCCTTGTATTGGAATGAAATATTCTTTCATTATTATAATAATCAATGTTTTCCCCAAACTTCTTTTTAATATTTTTTTCTTCTGCTTTAATTTGCTTTAAAGGAAACAAATATGACTTTTTTCTTTTTAACGAGAGTTAAATATATAAATTTATACATTTAATTAAAACTTCGTACAATATATTTCATTTTTCGTAAAACTCAATTTCAGAATTATGATGAAATTTACTTATACGTGGGGATTCGAAGCAATATATATCAAGACAAGCATACGCATAGAAAATCTGTTTCAGTAGCAAGTTAATACCTTCAGTTTTAAGCCGCATGGTCTTCAACGATAAAAGAATAAAGTTTTTTGCTAAATATACATTTTAGTTTTCGCTATTTTTGGGGGGCATAAGAAACAGTGTCACTTATTTGATAAGATATTATCTCTATTATATTCATTTAAATGTATATAAAATAAAAATTATATGTGACCGAATTGACTACAAATTTCTTTTTAAATTCTTGCCTACTACATCATTTTGGTTTTCTATACAATTTTTACTTATATCCTCAGGTAAATTCTTTAAATCGCAAATTAACGCACGGTTTAATTTCTATTTAACATGTTTAATTCAAGTAGGAGAAAAAAATAATAATTCAGCCCAATTTTCATTTTTATTATCATTTTTAAAACAATGAACTTTTATTATCTGACATCGAAATGGAAATTATTGCCTTTATTACATTTAAAAATATCGACATCGTTATCTTTGAGAATAATTATCCAACATTATTTTAGACATTACGAAATGCCGAAGGAAATCGAAGAATTTTAGAAAAAAAATTGTTTTATTTTCAATGGAAAAGGGCGTGTAAGCCATTAAACCTCCATTAGCATGATTAATTGGAGTAGTACCCTATTTTTAAGTAAGAGTAAATCAAAACTGCCGTCATCAAGCTACATTTCTGACTACTAGATATCTACAATTAATAAACATTATTTCAAATTATAGTGGTTTTCTCGCAAAGTGAAACAGGAACTTTCGTGATACATTTATTCGTCACTTCCTTAGTGATTTAGATGTAATGGATATTAGGGAGTGAGAAATTATCGAAAACATTTCGAAGGTTTGACAAAAAAAAAAAAAAAAAATCGAGTTTTCATCTAAATTTGAAGCTGCAATTTTTTCGGTTAAAAAAAAAAAACTGCTAGCTCATCATTAGACCTTGAAAATGGTTTGTTTCGAAAGTGCAATACCAAAGTCCGCTCTAATTGGGGCAACGCCTTTTAAAAGTTATAGTTTATTTGTTTATATTTATTTTAAGTACCTGATTTGAACATTTCTTTATAATTCGTCTCCTCTATTATAATCAGTGTTTTTATTTGATTTCAAATCTCTGATTGGCGAATTTGAAATTTTGCAGCGAGAATATTTTCGTGCTAAATTAACTCCTGTTAAATTGATGGTAGACTCAATCTTTTTTTAAAAAAATAAATAAAAGTGATCCACTTTGCTAATTTTTTCCCTTCAAGCTGTCACACTATACAAATTCGATATGTTATGATCAAAATGTGAGTAATATGATATAGTAAGGCTTAATAGATGTATCATATTATATATTGATATTTTAAATAATTTGGAAACCAGGTTCACGAACAATTCTGGTTTAAGCCTAAGACAACAATTGCAGGAATATATCTGAAGAAGTGAATCTTTAAAATTTATTAAAAACAGACTTCGCTTATTTAATATTTTATTGATAAAATGATGTCAAATGCGAAACTTAATATTCCACGGAAAAAAAAGCAATTAAATACTTATATACATGGATTTTCTTGAAGCTATCGTTAAAATTTGCATTATATATAGCATCAACGAAGTTGAAGTAAATATTTACTACAATTTTATAAAACCATCCCAAACTAAGCGATTTTATAGGTATATACAGCACATGAATTGATGCATTCAATATATCACTTTAACATAACAAATCAAAATTTTCTCGCATTTTCAAAGAAATTTCCATGTGCAAATTGTCTATTTGAAGGTCTTTTTACAATGATTTTAAAGAGTCATGAGTGCAATTCTTGTATCTTGGCACTGATTTGAGTGTAGTTCGCCAGTCGCCAAAAGAAAATAGCACTCTACAGCCAATTGTGCATTTGGAATTGGCCAGCACAAATGCTGAGCTGTCACTCTCCTTTCGAATATCATTTATCAAAAAGAGTTCCCCAGCCGTAACCCCGCAGGCCTTTGTCCCATTCTGATTATTACTTCGAATGAAGCTCCTCTATCCAATAGGAGGGTGTACGGATACGATTGAAAGAGGGGATGGGGGGAATGGAGGAGGCGGGAAATTGCGCCGTTGGCTACTAGGTAATCGCCAACGGCTCTAATTGAGTAGATTGTTTAAATGGAGTGCCTTAACGACAGCAGCGTTTACGTGTGAAAAGCTGCAATGCCGAATGCCTGCAAGCCGCATTTTCTGCAATTGAACAGGGCGATAATATGTCACTGGAAATCTTTTGGGAAAAGAAGGGTACGGTTTTAGTTAGTTCCACATAATAAGCTAGGGAACGTGAGAATGGGAGATAAAAAAGTACCCTCATCTGTATAGGGACGGTAGCAGTTCGTAATTGGTGCTAAGGTAAAGAGCTTGTTTCTCTATGGTAAAGAAGAGGATAATAGACTGATTAAATCTTAAGGTAGGTGTTTTGCTGAATTAATAGTATTTTAATTTTCCAAACAAATGCCCGGTCATTACCAGGTTGGTCTCTGAGAAATTTTTTTGTTTATCTCATAATACCTCTAGGAAAACATATGCAAACCGCAAATAAATATACAAACTCCGTTACCAAATTATGGGTGCGGCGCATTGACCTTGTATCGAGCGCGATGACGTAGCGACGAAATGGGAAAGGAAAGAGGAATATAGATGTTTCAGGCGCCAATGTAACAAACGTTAGTTCGTTTATGTCACTTTTTAAAGTTAAATACGATGAGGAGCCAATAAATGATAGTTTGCCCTGGGCGCCATTTACACTTAGATCACTAAGTAAAAACTGACGATGAAAAAAAAATCTTATTAAATCTAGGTGTCGCCTACCAGGTAAAGTGTTCATCTTTATATTTTGTTTAAGAATTCAGTCATTTATTTCATTAATATTATATTTATGACAGAATTACCATATAATGCAATGCAGAACTTCCTTCATAATTAAGACCGGATACATAAACTCTTTTAAGAATCAGAAAATTTAGTATTAAACAGAATACAAGTATTTAATCTTTTTCTACGATAACTCAAAAAATTGAGTTCACTTAGAACCCAAATTTTTGTTGTATTGTTCATAATTACCTTTCAACGGACTTTTAAAAAAAATATTTCTGAAACTTTTATTTATTGCAATCATAGGAATATAAATTTTTTTCCATCTGGAAGTATTCTTCATTATGAATCAGTAGTAGTAATATTTCCGATATGTTAGTTATAACTAAGCTATATGTTAAGTTTTAGCTCTAATTATCCCTGGGAATCTAAAACTGGGGATCTTGAACTGAGTCCTGAAAGTCGAGAGTGCTCAGATTTTTATTTTTAGGTTTCCGTTAGACAAAGTTTTGTCTTTTGCAAGAAAACTAGTACTTGTGCATTATTAACATCACGCTATTTGCAAACAATAGTTACCGTAGAGCTTTTAACTAGGATGTTTGGTAATTATTGATAGGTATGTGGCTAATTCAGAAGTACCAAAAGGCTGACTATACGTTTTTGACACCTCATCTCCAACCGATTGAAGTTAAAATTTAACTCACCGCTACAATTGTAGTTGAAAAAAACACTTATCAAATTTCATTAATTTAAGTTATTGCGTTTTTTAGTTATCTTTTTCAAAAATATAGAAAGGGAATATTGACTGACAGACGGACAGTTCTTTGACAGATTTCGCTCAAAATTGGAAAACCTACATTTCATAAGCTAAACCTCGGACCAAATTTTATCTATGAAGCTCTCTACATTTTTTTAGTCACTGTATCCATTTGTATCCAAAGTTCCAAATATTAATCTGAGACATTTTCTTCAAAATTTAATAAAAATCTGTAAATTACGTTTTTAAGTCCATATACAAATTTAATTCGTCTAGTTCAAAGTGTTTTTAGATTATGTTTACAGACAGACAGAATAATAGTCAGGCACAATTCTAAAAATGTATTTTTCTTCTCAAAACGCCTTGAAATATGAAAATTGATCATTATCTTGATCTTTGTATAATTCGTTTACGAGAAAGTAAAAATCAGCCTTTTATTAAATTTGCACATAACTTAAAATTTGTCGAATTTTATGGGTTATAATTGATTAAACTGTTTTTAAAATCAGCCATTATCAATTAATATTGAAACAAACGCTGTAATTGGACGAAGAGTACAAAAAACCAAAACTATAAATCTATTCAAATTTTGTCCGTTTATTTCAAAGTAAATAGCTGAATTTTTATTTAAAAAAATTATAAATACAGGCTAATGTCTGCATTTTTAATATTTTCTACTTCAGGAAAAATTTAGCAAATCTTAGATAACATTCTGACGTCAACATAAAGCAAAATTTATAAATTAATGTTTGGAAATGGTATTCAAAGTTTCATTGAGCATTTGAAAAAAAAAAAAAAAATCTAAATATTCGATTCTTTCAAACAAATGTCCATGACTAAGAAATTATTTTTTTATTTATTATTTTTATGGAAATAAGAACCTTTAATTCGTTTCTATCATTTAATGTATAATATGTACAGTGATGATTTTTTGCTTGATTTAAAATATATTTGTTAAGAATGACATTGAAAAATAATGTAGAAACATGTGCTATTAAAATTTGAGCGACTTAGAAACTCTACCTCTTTCGGTGTTCTGGATTGTAGTTCAAGAAGCTAAACTCTTCGCAAATTTTATTATCGCGTGCCATGAGAGGGGAAAGATCAACAAGGGAAAACGTCGCCGTGTCCAGGAAAGGAACAAACAAGTTTCCTCTCCTTATTATAGATGTAAGACGAAAGAAAACCGAGTTGTCTGGAGTACACAAGTAAGTAACATTCTACGAAAGAGAAGCAAAAAAACTCATTTTGCTTGAGGATAGTAACATAGTTGCAACTGAAAAACATCTGCAAAATACAATGTTATAGAAATTCTTTGCATTGAACAATTTAATATGCTTTTCGTCAAAACTTTTTGTATGCACAAAAAATTGATAAATTTTGAGTATAGAGGAACAAAAACTTAGTTTTAAAAAATATTCTTTATAAAAATAACTCTACATATTAAAACTTCAAATATAGTATAAGCTAGAGTAGCTTTAAAAAAATTTAATATTATGTATTATATCTCCCTTGATCTTTTCGTAGTCATTAAGATTTAAAAGAATTTAGAAAAATTGCTATTGCCATATAAAATTGAATTTTATTAAATATAAGTTAAGAAGCCGTAAATATTTTTTTCTAAGTTATAAAAGAGAATATATCTTATGTTTTGCAATGATCAATTGAAAATTGTTTATTGCAAATACTGAGATTGTCTCTGATATTTAAAGTATTTACTTTGAGTAAAAAAATAAAGCTCTGCCATCATATTGTCACACATTCTTTAATTTTGTTTAATTTAGTTAAAAACTCGGCAAAAAAAAAACCCCAGCTACGTGGGATAATTTATAAGATTTTTTAAATAAGATTTTATACTTTATCGAATATACATGATATAAATGAGCAAGGTATATTACTAGAATTTGCGAACTGTAATCGACTTTCTTTGAAACAAGATGCACCCAAAATTGTCTTTCGAAATAATGTGTAAATCCGAAAGTTTCTGGATACTTTTGATGAAATAATGTTTTTTAATAGCAGCTAAGAATGAGAATCAGATTTACTATCATTTCTTTGAGGTTAATCAAGCAGCAATTCTCAAATAATCAACAAAGGTAATATCTATTTGATCACCGCCGCATTCATATATACTGTTAATTTTGTCTTTTGGGGCATTTCATCTTAAATAATTGATATAGCGGAGAGTCATGTTAACAATGACTATACAGTGATAGCATAACACAATAGAAAAATTGAACATCATTACGAACAAGCAGCAGAGTAGATAAAGAAAATCTTAACCTGTATATAAAGTATAGTATATAAAGAAATAAATCCATGCTTATGAAATAATCTAGAATGAAACTTTCCGAGACTTATGAATACATTAATAGGATTGTTCCATCGAAAACACCCTAACGCATGTTAAAATTGTCGAAAGAACATACGTACAGAGCTTGAATTAGAAGGAAATTATAAATAAAAAAACTCTAAGGTTGAGATACTCTTCAGATTCAATTTTTCTTTCTCATTCCTTATCCATGTGTGATCATGTTACTTAAGCTCGTAATAAAAATATTGAAGTCAAAAAGAAAGGTTAAAAATCGTATAATTCGGCTAACTCATGGCGTAATGCCTAAGTACCTAAGGAAATCAATATTTCAGCTCCCTAACTTCCCTTCTATAAGTGCACATCTCCATTTTTTAATTCAGGGTATTTATTATTATACTTACTGTTTTCTATCATTGGCATTCGTAAAAAACTTTTTGGATGGCCTCAAAAGAATAAAATAGTGAAAAGCTTTAGTGAATGCAAATCCTGGTTAGGCTATCAGTGAAGAACTGCAAAAGCTGCCGCTTGCATAATGAGATGGTCGGATTTGAAGTGTTTATAGTCGCTAATACAAACATAGTCGCCGTGGATGCTAATCCTATTGCTAATGTATACACCATGTTGGCCCTATTATCACCCGCTTGAAATGGCTAATTAGGTGACAAAGACTTTGAAAAAACCGCTAGGAGGCGTTTTCTAGCGTTGTTACAAATCATCTCCATTTAGACGCTAATGGCCGATTATAAATCTTAGCTTACTCTTTGCCATCTGTCCTTTTGTTCAACTCTCAGATGCGTTATATTTTTTATGAACTTAGGTTTTAACTGTGCGGTCAATGTTTTCTTTTCAACGCAGTAGGGCGAGCGTTGTGGACTATTTAATTAACAGCTTCAGTGTTGTAAAAGGTTTCTCTTATATAAGAAACTTAAAGTAGAAATAGGTTTTTGCAAAGAAGTAACAGGAGAAAAGCTTAACACTGTTAAATTATTGATGTTACATAAGTAATAATAACTCATAAAACAATGAATTAAATTGTATTATTCTAAATTACCAGATTGTTTGATAATATACAACTAATAAATTGTAATTATTATTTAAACCAAATTAAAAAAGGGATGAATACAAACTACATTAAATTTCGAGTTCAGCATTCAAATGATGAGTTCGAATCATATGATAAAATAATCTTGGTGCAAGTAGGAATTCAAAATGAATTTTATTTTTATCTTGTTGATTTACATTTAAATTTACCACTTTCTAATTATTCTTATTTGAAAGAAATTGAAGCACATAACTCTTTTTTCAGCAACGTGACTCAATTTTCATATTTTAATGCAAAAAATTAAAGCCGTGTAAAATATTTATGCAATTAAGATTCTATTGAATACAGCCTCAAAGAAACTGGATAATTTGTTTATTCAACATTTAACAATTTGATTCTCCATTTGGTTTAAAAAAAACATTTTTTTTGTTATTGCATTAATTTAATTTATATTTCCGTTTGCGATCTAAATAGAATACTCAGTGATTTTAATTGTGATGTTTGAATATTTTATTTTTCTGATGATATTCCAAAAACTGTAATGTATCAATAAATGCATATCTTCATTCAACATATTTATTATTATACTTACTGCTTTCAATCAATGGCATTCGTAAAAGCCTTTTGGATGGCTTCAAAAAAATAAAACAGTGTAATTACTGTGTACTTACTTCAAAATATCTTACCATGATTTGCTTTTTAAACGATACAATACTTAAGAATACATTTTATTCAACATTAAATTAATTTTTAAATATTTTCATAGGTTTGGTTTCAAAATAGAAGAGCAAAGTGGAGAAAACAGGAAAAAGCACAAGGCGGCCAATCACAGACTCAAGGTTACAATCCCTATCCAGCATCTACCGTCTTACCCTCAGTCCCAGCATCTTCTACTCCTGGTTCCGTAAAGCCTTTCAGTGCACTGGGTTATCCAAGATCTTATGACCTTAGTCTTCTGAACGCAGCAGCAGCTGCCCATCATCATCATCAATTCCCACCACCATATTTACCACCTCCTGGATTGTCACTGTTCCGTCCAGCTCATAGCTTTCTATCTCCGAGTAGTTACAGTATCCGAGATCTGCCCTACTCCAGCTTATTTCCAGCAGCTGCATTGACATCACCATACTCAGTTGCTGGAGCATTTCCCCCAACGTCTTTTCAGAGCTTACTGGTCAACTTGTCTGCTCAAAACAGGCCAAAATTAACAACACCCCCAGACTTGAGTCCTGTAGCTAACGAGCCCTATCCTATCTTACTTTCATCGTCGACCAGCGGAGCCACCACTCTTCCTCCTGCACCAGCAACAGCCACTCAGCCGTCACCGACTGTTACTCCCCCAGCTGTACCACCCAGACCATCCACTGGATCTCCTGTTTCCCCACCAGCAACAGGTCCAGTTGATTTGGACCGCAGGAGTTCCAGTATAGCAGCTTTGCGATTGAAAGCTCGAGAGCATGAAGTGCGAATGGAACTCCTTCGGAAGGCTAACGGTGAAGTGAGTTGAGCGAAACTGTTTAGTTGAAAAACTTGATATTTAAAGTTTCGTGTGGTTCGGTAATGTTTTGGGTGTCAACTGGAGTAAACTTACTCGGTAGCTACGCAGCAACTCCAAAGAAAATACTGGTGAATAAACTCATAAGTGAACTTCGTCCCAAGTTTTAAGAACGATTGAGCTTATGTTAAAGAGATGTTGAATCTGGATTCAACACAAAATTTAACTATTTTTCTTTTAAAGAAAACTATTATGAACTAAACCCTGTTTCTCATTTTATGGGTTTCTTAATGCTTTTTGAACATTTTGTTTTTCAGGTTAAAAAAAGTTAAGTCAGCTCAAGAAAAATTAAATCAATATTTTCTTGTAGAAGTCTACATATAAATTTTCGAAAAGATTTTTATACGAGCAGCATCATTATAATTTTTCATCAATGGAAACAATAGCACGAATTTTTGTCCCATTATAGTAAATGTCTAATCTTATAAGCATTTTATCATTTTCAAAATTTCATTTTAGTGACAAAAAAACTATGACGATAAATCAATTTAACCTCTTAGACTGGAAGAACAGGTATGAAAAAGATATATGTACCTAAATTAAGTCATATTTTAGTGGTTGGATGCTACCGAAATAAATTCTAGATAATTTTAAAGTTATTTTACGCAGAAACACCACTTTTTTGCATCATTTAGAAGCATGAAGCATTAGACATCGTTCTCAGTGGATGGTATAAAAATATTTTTGCTTAAAATTTTTTCTGCAACGTCATATGCATCATATGAGCTCTGTTCTTGCATTATCAGGTATTCAAAAAACAAATTTTTCATAGATTGAACAAGAAATCTTCAAAAGCTGACTGTAATTTGATTTATTTTGTTGTAATTCATTCATCAAGGAATTTGCTCTCCAAATCTGAGCCTTTTCATAAGTAATACATCCAAAATTTGAAGTTATTATTATTTTTTGCAGCTTCTTTCCAGGATTTTAAGAAGTCCCTGATGTTTTAAAGTTATTTCATTCAAGCTGTTTATAGATATAAAAAGGAGATTACCGTCCACAAATGGCTAGCAGATTTATTTCAATGTTTTTAACAATATATATTCTCTACATCTACACCTATTTAAAATCCGTCCGGGCAGGAAAACTATTTTAAATCATGTGTAAAAATTTTAAATATTTTTTACATTCTAAATATTGCATAAAGCTTCAACACTGTGATAACACGCTTTTCTACACACATCTATTCTTCACTAATGTATAAATTTTGCAGTAGGTTTGCATTATATCGATTCGATTGATGCATAGCAGAAACTGATATAAAGGATCATTTCATCAAATGCTACCCGCTACCAGATATCAAAATAAAGCAAATCTACTGTATATTTCTATTAAATTAGGAATAAGGCAAAATAATATTTACGAGATATATTTCTTGTGGTATATTTCTTACGACTATATTTCTTGGTAAATGAAATTTCAGTATTTTCAATAATACATTCCATATACATCTATTGTCATTTTTTTACTTAATTTAACAAAACATTTGATAGTGTTTTTAGTTCAATTTCGACTTTGAATTGATGTTTATTAAACTGATTTGTATAGTGACAAATTGTGTAAAAAAATTCCAGTAATGCATTTGTGCAACAGCGAAAAAAACATACTCATTGCACTCATTGCATTTGTGTAAATATTTATATATTTTTTTTCGGTGTATTAGTACTGAGAAGTTTATCTTCGATGAAAGCATCTCCGTCCATTTAATCATTGTTGGAACTTTGTTCTGCATATTTGATGCTTATTTAATGAATTTATTCGCCTTTTGAAACATTAAGTAAATGTCATTTCCTATGCAATTTCGGTGATATTGTATGAATAAAAAAAATTTAAAATATTCAGTGTGTGATTTTGTCTCAATTTTTACCACTGTTGAGGATATTCAATGCAGTTTAACATGACTAATTCAAACTTAATAAATTCGATTTTTTCTCTAGTTTCTAGAATTTTTTCCTAACGTAATATTAAAATACATTTGCAATTCGATTCTATTTTAGATAATTTACAGTCCAAATAAAAAAAAATGTTAATCAATTGAGGGAGATTTTACTGCAGTACGAGAAGTAGAATATTTCTCTTTATTTAAAATGATTTTTGAACGGATGATATGTAAATTGTACTGCTTGTTTGCACAATAACTACATTTAAAAAGTTGTACATGATTTGCTTTTAAAATCTCACATATTTAAATAATATTTTTGCCATTAATTAATTAATACTCAAAATTATTTAATATTTATCTATTTATAAAAATAAATCTTTAATCCCATTTTCAATTAAAAAAGAATTTTCCCTTGCTGCATTTAATTTTACGCCTAATTTTAAAAAAAAATACAAATTGAATTGTGATGGCCATACCGTCAGTTTAGAAATAGCCAAGTTATACTGTACTTTTAATTTTAAAACCAAAAACTTGTTCAAAACCCTTTGCACTCGGAAAAATAATTCGATGCATAATTATTCTCCTAATACAATGACTTATTTGAAAACTTGCTTCGAAACTGAATATATATGAATATTTTACTTTGAATTATCGATAAAATTTAATCTATATCTTCTTACCATTAAGTAAGCACCTTTAATAATCAAAATTGAAAAAAAGTTCAAAAATGATGCACTGTCATGAACGGTGTCTAAAAGTAAATATCCGAGTGCAAAGGATTTATATATTAAAGAAATTGGAATAAATGAAAAGATTATTGGCAAATCGGGCCATTAATATTCCAGTCATTGGGTAACTCTATGAAAGATCCCCAATCACTGAACTTAAATGAACACTGATTTTAACGATGTTAAATTATGGATTTGATTTGTACTTTAAATTAACATTAAATGAACTTTTAGCGAGAAAAATACATTTATGTCTCAGAGACCGTTATATAGAACTCTAACTACTTTTGAAACTTATAGTTTCAAAAGTAGTATTAACTGAAGATTTATAGAAACATTCTTATACATTTATACATATTTTATACTTATCTTCGGTTGAATGATTTTTATTATTTACATTCATTCGAAGATTCGCTTATTTTCGGTGGAATGATTTTTATGATTTCGTTTATAACAATAAATAATGTAACAATTGTATGCATGATAGATAATTGAAAAGTAATACAGGTGTTTTTTTATTTTAACATACACGAAATATAAATTTTTTTGTTTGACTATTTTTGAAACGTCTAATTTCCATTACATGCAAACGTTATCAAATTAAGCACGATAGCATTTAAAACTGAAACTTTTTCAGTAAACTTTGACTGAATTTGCTCAAAATGTAACTTATTTTCAATCCATTTTAAATTTTGTAATATAAATACTTCCAAAAAATTCGGAAATAGAAGTAAACAAAGGAATAAAAAAAAGGAACTGATTTATAGAAGCATTCTTTAGAACTATCAAAAAATATATTTATCTTCGGTTGAATGATTTTTATTATTTCGTTTATAGCAATAAATAATATAATAAATGTATGCATGCTAGATAATTGAGAAGCAATATAGGTGTTTTTTATTTTAACATACACAAAATATACAAACAGAAAATATTGCAATCATAGAAGGAAAAAAAAATTACTAAATTATAAAATTTTTATATAACTCTCCATTTAAAACCTCCCTTAGTCCGAAAAAAACATTTTTAAAATTATGTCTGCCTGTTAACATAATTGCTCAAAACCGTTTTGAGCTAGACAGATGAAATTCGGTATATGGTATTATAATAAAATATGTAGAATTCTATCAAATTTTGAATGAATGTGTTCAAAGGAGGTATGTTTGTTCAAATATAAGTTATTATGTTAACTACAAAATGAGTTGGGATAAATTGATATAAATTGGTACTCAGATTTAATTTCTTTGACATAGTTATATATCAAATTTTGACCAAATCCACCAAGAGGTTGACCGTCTGTCAGTCTATATTTTCAAAAG
Organism: Argiope trifasciata; assembly: GCA_026543055.1. Lineage (NCBI taxonomy): Eukaryota > Metazoa > Arthropoda > Arachnida > Araneae > Araneidae > Argiope > Argiope trifasciata. Next base: position 4,044,576 of record JAPMOQ010023642.1, read on the forward strand.
CATAAAAACGCGATATCTAAAAAATGCAAACGCTTAAATACTAATTTACGTTATTTTTATGTCTACATTTGAAGTTGTGTGTCTAATTTTGTGTTTCAATCGAAGGAGGGAAATGGCGTCCAAAAGTCACATTCATTTTTTTCTTTTTAATTTTAAAATTAATTTTTGAGTAATTTATTTGAGTACTGATTATTAACACGAATAACTGTTAATCGCCATAGATTCTACGTTAATAAGATCTTTCGTAATTATTGTTCTCATACAATTAATTATTTATGTGCACATTTATTAAAGATTATACGAGAGAAGACTTCCACTGGTTTCATATTAATTTGATGAATTAAATTTTCATTAAGAGAACTTAATTTGTATAAGTCGGGTCGAAAATTCTATAGTAAAATACAGCGAGGAAAAACTGCCAATATATTTGTTAATTTTATAACTAGGGGGCACTACTCATTTGTTATTTTCCATTTTTATACTACAGTTTTCATACATATAATGCGAGAGGAATGTGACTGAAATTGTAAAAAAAAAAATAGTTATAAGTAACAAAAACATACTTCTAAATCACATGCATTTTTAGAATCAACTGAATATAAATTTACAAACAAGTATAAACTTTAGAATGTTTTCTAATTTGGAATTTCTAGCAAATTGGCATTATTGTATGAATCTCTTATATATAGTTTTGGATTCAGAAAAGAAATTATTCAATATGTTTCAATAAAAAATATTATAAAGCTATACTTGGAAGAAGTATGACAAGAATTCTAATAAGAAAAAAGAGAGTATTAAGAAAAGTGGCAATGGCTTCCCTGAAACTTTCTTGTATGCTCTAAGAAAAATATGATCCCTTTCCCAAGCATTCTAGATCTTGGGCAAAGCCATGAATGCCACGAATGCTCAGAATTTTATTTTTAAAGCACCAGATGTGAGAGTTTTGTGCTTCATAATTAAGTAAAGAAAAACCTAATATGCATTTTGGATATATATATATATATATATATAATGGAATGAAACAATGTGACAAACAACAAATTTGATAAAAAGATAATATCCGAAGTCTCATTTTTTGTTTCTTTGTTTTTGAGCCAAGAGGCGATGTACTCCATCAGATTTTGTTTAAACTTGAAGTATATATATATACAGTTTAGATACTGAGTATGGCTGCTAAATTTTATCCAGCTGACTCTTTACACTTAGTAGTTATCATGTTCACATATTCTAGAATAGCTTGACAGAGGGATTTTCAGTTACTGGATTTTGGTCAAAATTTCTGATAAATCTATGCGTAAAGACCACATTAACGCCACTATGTAATTTTGTATGTGTGCAGTCCATATACCAAATTCCATCCATCTTTCTCAAGACGTTTTTGAGTCATTGTATTCACAGACAGACAGAAAGACACAGACATATACATTTCCAAAAATGTGTTTTTTGGGTTCAAGAAAGTATATTATGTGAAAATGCGTTCTGAATTCTTGTTCAAATTTTTCGGCAATTTCAATTTTTTCTCTTTGTATACGTAGAATACGAGAAGATAAAAATCAGAAAGCTTAGACATTATGAACAAACATTTCATGCAACAAATATCATTGTACCAATTGTATTGACAATTATAAAACAGATATATTATAAATGTCAATATTGTTGCTATGCTCCCTGAAATAAGAATTTGATTTGAAAAATCTTGTTTCGACTAATATAGACTAGGAAAGAGGAACTGATATAAAATTATCGAAAATCAGCCATCAGCCAGTGAGGATAGTTAGAGAAAGGATTTCAAAACTTTAAGATTAACAAAACAACTGAACACAACAACTGAATTTATTCCGAATTAAATAAATCAGACATGATGCTGACGCACATATCATCAATTGCCTACATTCCTATCTCCTAAGCATATGAAATACATTTCATATATTTACTTCAGTCGGAAAAATTAATTTATTATAAGTCGCCTTAAATATTTTCAACTTAACTTCACTTGTTCGAGCCGAAACAGAAATAAATGCTGATTCTATTTTTTTAAAATTATTTTTTAGTCTTATAATGGTGGTTTGGATGTCTTCGAACTATCGGAGATCTTATTTTAAAGCGAAAAAAAGCATTTCCGTTTTAAACGTGCTGAAAATATTATAGGTATTGAAAAGTAAATAAGTCACTATAATTTTCGATTTAATAGAGAAATAGTTTATGAAATAAGTTACAAGACTACATAATCATGCTAATATAAAAATCAAATGGACAAATATTTCATCTTAATTCTCAGAAAAATTGCATGCTAGATACGAACATATAACTATTTTCACTGAAACTAGCAAAATTGAATATTTTTTAAGTTTTCAAGAAATACCTTAAAAATATCTCAAAGGCTTGAAATTTGAAATTCCACTTTAATATCTAGATACTTTTTCATTAACCAAATTACATTAAAAGATAGAAAAATTGTCTTTATATCTCGGTATGAAATATTGGCTATCAATTTTCTAAAAAAAATGCAGTATTAGCTTATAATAAAATAAAACACATTATAATTTAAAACAAAATTACGATTCAAGTATTCCAAATGAATGATTGGAAGCATATTTACGAAATTATGTAGCATCAGGCGTTATGAATAGTTTCAAGCTTTATATTATTTGTTTTAACTAAGACAATTATAATTCAACTTATATAATTAAAACTCGATAAAATTAGAATGAGAAAAATTTAACAAAACAATGGACTATCTTGTTAATTTTGCACATTTTTAATCATTTAAATGTATTACTTATTTTATTAGAAGCAAGTAACCCTGCACAGATGCTCAAGTTTGAAACTTTTTATAAATTGATTGCTAATACCGACGTTATAGTGAGGTGGCCTTTACGCTTACGATCTCATCTATCAAAGCTTCTATAATATCTCTAAGAATTTGAATTCTATAATGCTAAATGTGTCTAAGAGCCTAAAATAAATCGTGGAAAATATCCAATCACTTAAGGGATTTTTTTTTCTATCAATTGGGTAAAATTTTTAAAAAAAGTGCTTAGATTTATTTATTTCTGTTTTAAATTCAAGAAGTGAAGTATTAAATGAAAAGATTATTTGAAGAATTGGCTGTTTTCAAAACCTTTCTTAATTTATCAAATTTTAAAGATTTAAATTTTTGATAAGATTAAGAATAGACCGAGGAAATTATCAAATAGAATGAAAAACGCTTTTATAAATGCATTAGAAAGACAAAGAAAATCACAACAAATCTAAAGACCAAAGCAAATATCTCAAAGGTTTAACGCTCAGATAAAAATGCTCTAATTAAACTCATTTTCATACATTTCAAATTCTATTAAATGAATGGTTTAGAATTTTGCTTTTTTTTTGTATCGTATTAGTTGTGACTTTTGTGTTTTATTTGTGTTTTTGTTGCGATCTTTCACTATTTTCTGGTCTTACGTTTTCTGAATTTTGAGCTCTAGATTTTTAATGGAAAAAAAAACTTAATTTTTCTTTTTAGTACTATCATGAAAATGTCTATTATTTTTATATTTGCTATTATCTAATTTTTAGTTAATACAATATGATTATAAAAAAAATTTCACCAGTAAGTAAGCATATTATTGAAGGCAGCAGAATGAATTTTTGAATACAAAGATTATATGGTATGTTTTTAAGTATGATATGAAAAATAATTGCTCACATCTCACAGCTACGTTGAAGTTAAAAAATTTCAAAATTTTCATAGAGCAGCTCTTACTTCATTAGCGGAAGAACGATCCTCAAAGTAACGAAAAATGAAGTTAGAATGATATTTTTTGAGCGAAAAACAGCTACACCAGGCAAAGAGACCCCTCCCCCCCCAATAAGAAAGAGAAGCAATAGCAGAGCAAACAATTTTAAGTTTCATAAATTTTCGTCGTATCTGCTCTCGCACAAGAAATACACACCAACAGATGATGAATACTGTTTTCAGTCGGTAAGTACATGATGAGGAATCTGTGAATCTCATATTGGAAGACATCTTTCAAATCTAATACAGTCAGCGTATTTGATGCTTGGCCTTTAGATTCCAGATACACCTACATCCAAGAGAGTTAAGCCACATGACCCTGGAAACGGCGGAAGATTGCCATCTCCAAAATTTTGAGTAGACCAACTTTTGACCGACGTTCCTAACATGTGGTTCGACATCATCTTTCATCTATCTTTATGATGTCAAACAAAACATTTCACTTGTCTAAATAGGAAAGGCATAGTTAATCAACATCGCCTTGTAACGAACACTCATTGTTACACAGATTTTGAGCAGTAATCTTTCTGAAAAATTAAGAGTCAATGAGGAAAATCGTTTAATTTCCCTCACCACGAAGTTACTTTTGCTTTGTTTAACGGAAGTGCGATCACATCACGGGAATTTGGATCATCACCAATTTGGAAGGATTTAGAACTAAGATAATCAGGGATCGAGAAATGTGCCTTATCTGTCCATTAATTGCATAAAGTCCAGGTGTTATGTCATATAAAGTGAAAAATTCATTAGCAAAATCCAATCATTATTACTAATCATCGGCTAGTAGTTATATGAATAAGATTAAAGTAGAGCTGAAACATCTTAAGAACATATAACAGAGTTTTGCGAACCGTTGAACTTGACAAGTCCAGAGCCTGACGTTTCGAAAGCGATTATTGCTCATAGCCTTGTGAAATTCTGTAACAGTCTGAGCAGGATTAGAAAGTCATCTAGAAGAAGACCGACTGCATATTAAATTTTCTTTAGAAAACCTGTAAAGCTTTCACTGAATACGGGCCTCATCATAACTGGCGATTTCTAAAGCAGACCTGCAATGCCTTTGTGAGATTGGGTCCATTCATTTAAAAAAGCACTACTAATTAACTGCGTTGCTTCATTGTAAAAGACAGTTCAAATGAAAGGGTTGGCAAAAAAGATGCAATATCTAATGTCAGTGACTTTTTTTTAACCTAACATGGTGCCAGACAGGATAGTGTCTTATGCCAAAGTTGCAAATCCGCATATATTCGAAATTCTTCTAGTTTCGAAAGTGATTAAGTATTTTAGAATAGAAGCCGCGGTGAAGACTGCGTCATCTGTGAGGAAGCAATTCATGCTCCAGCGAAAGCCACGGTTATTGTTTTTGTTTGTTTTGTTTTGTTTATGTTCTAGCGCTATTAACATTTTTCACACTAGAAGTGCTCTAACAACCATAAGAAACACGTTTCCGTGGAAATAGTAAATGTTGCCATTCGTAAAGTTTTGAAATTTTATCATTGTAGCAATAGCTGATAAAGATGGGTATTCTTGAGCGCATATTATATAATAACTGCTTTAAAATTTTATTTCGTTCCTTTTATTAGTTCGCCCACTAAAGGGTCAAATTTTCTTTACAGAAAAACATCTCTTTCTCTACGAGATAGTTATTTATAATAATAAACATACTAAAACAATATGCTTTAATTTTAAAGTGATGCAAATAATACAAGAAAGTCATCTGTAAAGAGTCTAAAATAAACACGAACTGTTACTGGTAAGCTAGAGACCTTAAAACCTTTCACACGGATCATGAAGCAAAGCCTAAATCTGTGAATTCCTCCACTTTTCAAAGCAAGAAGATTTATATATGGTTTTAAAATAAATTGAAAGCTTGAGAATAGTGCAGTAAATTTTAACTAAAGAAAAAATAAAATATGAAAAATTTCCTTTTCGTTTGTCAGTTTAATAAAATTTTACCTCTTCAAGAGCGAGTACATGCTGCAAACAAGATGGTGTTTATATCAGTTACGTGCATTTTATTTGCAGAATATGTCAATTAGTTAATTTGTTTTTCTTATATATATATATATATATATATATATATATATATATATATATATATATATATATATATAAATTGAAGCCCAGAATGTAACATCTATTTCAGTAATACTAATCCTCCATTTTGAAATAAAGATTGCCTTTGCAAATATTATATAAAAGAACATTCTTTTTAGAAGTTTTATATTTATTTAGTCTTTTTTAAAAATTTATTTAATAAAATTAAAAAGTCTTTTTTTTATAATTTTAGTCTTTCAACTGGATAACTAAACTTTTGTACAAGTCGTTTGACGATGAAATGTTCCATCGTTCCTAATTAAAGAGATCTATGATACATATTGAGAAATTTTATTTAAAAACTATCAAATTTTACTTCTTTTGATTCAGTAACCGTAACTCTGCTAATGATTTTAATGCAGTGTACTATGTTTCGTCAACATAACAAAAATTATTTAAAAACCATGCTTTACTACTGCAATAATTGTCATTTAATTTTGCTAATGAAAATAATAAAAAGGAAGGATTAACTCTAATAAGGTAGTATTAAACACTAACAAAAAAGTAAACCAATCTCCAATAGTATAGTGATTTACCATTTGTTAAATATATATTTCATACTAGTAATTACGCAAATAAATATACTCTCCTTTGAAGTCTTCCGGAAAAGCTATTTTTTGATTATTATATTAATATGCTTTCCATAAATATGCCAGCTTTGTCACTGTGTATCTTAAAAAAGCAACCACATGAAACGTTTCCAGAATTGAAAATCATATCTGACAAAAGACTATTTGTACACAATTCAAGCAAGTGTTCTTAGAAATTAGCAAGAAAGATAAGGCGTTAAATAAAAACACAAAAAGCGCGAACCCATAAAAAACTCAAGATGGTAAAAGTTCAAAATTTATTGCTTACATATATATTCTTGGAAGAACTTCAAACATTAGGCAAGGTGAAACACATAGAGGTAGATGAGTTTCACGTTTACAATAAAGGGGTCTTTTACTTTTGGAGCAAAGAATGAATCTCACCTTCTGTTTTAAAAGGGCAAAGAACATAACTGTGTGACTCATTTCTCTACTGGCAAGTCGTATTTTAGTTTTGCATGAAGCAAAACGTTCCACCCACTGCGCTACGGACATTTAAATAAGATAGTACTTAGCATTTAGATGGTTATGCAGCCGTTTTTTTCTCGTGATTTTCATTTATTTAAATAGCAAAGCGAGAAATAATATAGCAACTTTTAATTGCCTTGAGAAAATATTTGTTCGGTTTCATAAAGCTTGATTAGTTAGGTTGGGTTAACTTATTCCGGAATTTCCACAACGTATATATCAAGATTAATTAGACGTTCCTTGAAATAAACGCTCTAAAGTTAATGATCACTAGCTACTTTTGTAAATAGGTTGATGTTACTAAATAACAATTAATGAACAAAATGAGCGAAAAATTAAGATCAATATAGAAGAGAAAACAAATTAAGCTAGAGGAAGAGAAAAGGAAAAAGTCTCAATAAACGATTATGCATTCATTGTTAAAATAATAGAATTCAATTAAATATGCATTATGCATAAGTTATTAAAGCTCACTTTTCATTTATTAATGTTAAAAAGTTATTCTTACATTTAAAATAACAATAAAACACAAAAGGGCTGGATCTATTTTGTGTAAAGAAATCTGGAAAACTGCATAATTTATCGCATTTAGACCATTATTTTACTCGTGTGAATACAAGAGGTTTTAACTGGTTTCAGTTTCTTCCAAATTTTTAGATTATTTAGATGCAAATGTTTTTTTTTAATATTATCTGACCATTAATTATTGTACATTCCTTTAGAAGATCATACTTCTTTGAATTCTATCATCTCATTTTTTATAACAATGCGATGATATATCGAAACATAATTTATGTTCTATCTTCTAGCATTATTTTCCTGGTGTAGAATTTATATTTTCTACTCTGTTGTTCTCTATCTGAACAAAATCATAATTCATGCATTAAAATGGAAACTCCTTGTATCAGAGCTACACTAACATCTTCATACGCTCAGAAAATGATTTTCTTTACACAAATCCTGACACTACAATAGCTATATGTGTTGAATTAAGCTGCGTTGATGCATAATCACTGTAATTTATTTTGAATTTTTAAAAAGATTTTAAGTTGATGTTATATATATATATATATATATATATATATATATATATATATATATATATATATATATATATAGCGTTTATAGAATTCTATGCTATTGTACTTGTATAATAGAAGTGACTCTTATGCTTTATCTTTATATGGCAAAACATTTTTAAAAATATTTTTGAGTACGTATGATTACCTTTCCCGGGTATAATATATATTTCTCAGGTATCGCTTTATTTAGGAAATGGGTTTAGATATATTAAAGTCTGTTTTAAAACAACACTAGGGCTACTTTCAGACTGATCTCGTAATTTTGAACTATGGTCAGATGACGAGGACGATCCTCTACACACCATGCCACAACAGCGGGAGGGAGTTAGGCCAGGATGTTTAACGTGCATCAGAACCATTTACACTACGTTTCTTTGCTGGAATTGGGTCTTGAACTGAAAAGCTACGGCTCCGAAGCCGAGACCTTACCACCTGGCCATCGCGGCTTATTTAGCAAATGGGAGGATAATGTAAAGCTGAAAGGAATATTATTTACTCCGAAAAGTCTTATTACTCAAGGAAAAATTAAGATAAAACAAAGGGGCATGAAATATTCACTTTTTTAAAATCTGAAATAAAGTAAGGTATAAATGAATCTATGATTCTGATTTCAAAAAAAAAAAAAAAAAGAATTCAACGCACTAAATAAATAAACCAAACTTATCAAAGTTCCAAAAAAGCAAACAGCTTGAACTATCTTCGAAATGCTCTCTTTCTATGAAGACTTAAAAGGAGATCAAACATGAAAAGAAGAAAAATGAATTACATATAGATGAACTACATCAAAATATAGACATCGTCGATGAAAGAAGACTCTTGTCCTTATTTCACAAATGTAGTGGAGTATTCAAATTAATGTACTTGAATGAAAAGTATCCAAACACCCTGGAGTCATGCCGAATTTAATGTTAACACAAATTTTGAAAACTTAATATTATAAGTGAATGATCCAAAAATTATAACCGCCAAATATCAACTGTTAACTTAAAACATAGTAGCAATTATTACTTAATCCTCAAGAAGACAAATCGCACATTTCCCAAAACTGCTAACAGATAATGGATATATCAACATTAACCCTACCAAAGTAGACTGCAATGATTTAGAAATGGCCAATGATATTTAGTCTAACAGCATTCAAGAAAATATTCTGTCAGAATAAAACGAGGAAAGCAAGTTAAAACAGAAATCAAGGTTTTACCAGGGAGCTGTAATTTAGTTGGTTCATAATCCCAAATAATGAAATATAGAGGTAAAAAATTATATTATGTTAATGTAAAGGAAATAAAAACTAAATGCGTTATTTAACTGTGCAGGATTTATAATCTTGTCAGCATTTGTAAGACTAATTGATGATGAGCCAACTATGACGAACCGAATTCCATAGAATTAAGTAATTTCAAAGTAGACTTTGAAGTGTTTGGTGTATTAACTCAATAAACATGCATGCCGTTTTGTATGATTAAATGAATACTAAGCGTATTTGATCGAAATATATTATACCAATTTCGCTATAAAATGTACATCATTTTATAATTGTTAAAATGGCATCTAGTATTATTAGATGTGTACGATTTTAAGATCAAGATGAATTTTTAAAACAAAAGTAAATCAGAAAAAATATGAATAGAAATAAAGAATGAAACACATATTTTTACAGAGAAAACATTTAGTTAACACTTGACACTTGAACACATTTGAGCATTTATGACATTTGTAACACTTCAACATTTAGTTTGAAAGTAAAACATGCAAAAGTAAAATTAAGCTCAAGAAACTGTTTGCTTAAAAAGGAAAATAAAATGTTTTGAAAACTTATTTTATTCCACTTTTTTTACGGTTTGTTTGTCTTCAATTTTCGAGCATTCTACTTTAATTCACATCGTGAGAAAATGAAGTGTTTGTTGTTCTCCAGCTGGTGTAAAAAGAACTATAATAAAGAAAAGCGAGTAAAATCGATTAGAGTTTTGGAGGAAACAAGTAATTACCAAGAAACGATGCCTAGCTCTGAATTCCGAGATCGAATTTTTTCCGTTATTTATTTCAATTACAAGTTCTTGGCAAACCTTCCACGACCCAGTTCGAACTCAATGAACTTTCTCATGATGGTTTTTCCTCTCACAGACCATATTTCCCCTGTTGTTAGCAAACATGACCCTAGTATTGTCTGAAATTAAATTTTCAACACTGTTTCGCACGCTTGGAGCTTAAAAATAAGCAAGTTTTAAAATCCTCTGAAGAATATCGTAACTGGTATTCAAAGCTAGAAAACTATTTCTTTAATTTTCAATACTTAATTTCCAAGCACGCTGTCCTACATTTTTCACTCATCTTTCTGAAGCAATTATGAATAAATATTTTAGCAGAATTATAATACATCGAATCGCTGAAATGAATTAAATTTTGACGTTTCATTTTAAAAGTGTTTTTTTTCCACTTCATCGGAAGAATATATTTATGCATTTATCCATTTATCTCCTTTGATATTTTGGTATCTCGAACGAAGTTATACCTCGGATTCTCGTATTAAATAATACTTTTAAAAGGGGGAAGACTAACTAAAATTGCTTTTTCTTCACTGTTTCGAGCATTTTGTGGGAAATTATATGAATTTGAAATTTTACAATGCTATTTTAAACCCCGTTTTGTATATTATTGCAAATATATTTTGTAGATGCTTATGTTTGAGAAGAATATTTCTTTCTTTTAATATATATTAGCCCTGCCATTAAGAAACTAAATAGGCATGCATTTTTTGTACATTAACGCTATTGATCAACATTTTGTGAATTATTGGCCTGGAAATTTATGGTTGCTGATAATTTTGATATATGCTACAGTTCATAAAATTTAATTTTTTAATTCCGTTATATCATAATTATATATTAAACAAGTTATAATTACGAATTCACTTGTCCGCAAGAACTTCTCTATAACGAAACCTAAATTATCTTTTCATTTTTCTGTGGGTTGCTTATATATTAATTTCATATCACGTTTCTATTCCCTGAAGCATATCACACTTTTGGGACACTAAATGGCATTTTAAAAGTGATGTACACTTTTGAACAATACAATGGCTATATATCTTTGAACAGAATAGTCAATGACTGCGATTTCAGTATATTCTAGAAAATCAGTCTCTTTTGTAATAATATCAAGAATTTATCACTCCGCTATTCGAATAATATCTTGAATTAAAATTTATAATATTAGCCTTAAATACAATTTTGTAGGTCTGAAAAAATTTGAAATTATTTACTTCTGTAGAATATAATTTGCTCCCGAACTATTCCAATTTTTTTTAAAATCTGTACTAAGAATTTTTTGAAAAGCGTTGTTGTAAGAAGTAAATTTTTTTATTAGATAATCCCCGAGAAAAATATGTTCACAAACAGTCACAAAAATTTTCATTTGAAGCATACATTGTTGTTTTAAAAATTACAATTTAAATAAAAAATATAGAGCATAATTAATATCAAAAACAGTATACCAGTTCAAACTGTTAACTCCAGAAATGAATTCATCTTAAGATTATATAACGGAGAATGAGAGGTATAAATATTACTCCACTAGTTAAACTGTAGCAAATTTTGAAATATGAAAAAAGTTTTAACGTTCTTTTCAAAAGTTAATTCTAATTTTCTCATATAATTCCTTTTTTTTTTCTTTGAAAGCCCTTATTTATGAAGATGTAAAGTTAATAATATTCTTGGAAAACACTGACTGGCTCTTTGTTAATTGTTACGCTTCAAAAATTAAAATGTCTACCAATGGGTGCAAAGTATTCATTTAAGTAAAGCATAAAAAATAATTTTGATACAAATATACATATAATTTTGAAGATTCGAACACCTTCTCAAGTTCTTTGACATTATATTTTTCATGAATGTCATGATGAATATTTATGCATTAGTTTAAGCTAAAATGCCACTCATGATGCATACCAAGATATTGTAGAAAGTAAGAGATAGGAAGCATGTGAAAAATCTTGTAATTTTTTTTAAACAAGCATCTGAGGTATAGATTTATATTTTATTTTGGCGTCGCTTTATTATAGAAGAGCTTAAATTCCGTTAAGGAATTTTTAGGACACATTTTCTCTACAATCTTCAAGTTTTCTTGAAAAGTCACAAATGCTACTAACAAAGCATAATTATCTTTCCTATAAATAAATATTAGCTATCGTAAATTAAATATACAGTCTATATAACCTTCATGATGCTTTAGTACATACTTTGATCCTAATGATATATACGCCTACATTCATCAATCTTTAATTACTTGGAACTAAATTATTCATATTACTTTCAATCGCACAACACTTCAATGATTTTTGTTGAATTTAGCCTTTTTCTAATATGAATTTAGGAATTTAAACAAACATTAAAATACTCTTTTTATTCTTTATACTTATTTACTGCTTTGATAGGCGTTACTTTATTTTTATTGCGGTATGGTGTATTTTTATTTATTTTCCATCCAATAATTGGTTTCTTTCTTCCAATATTTATTTTTGCCTTATTTCACACTGTTGCGGAACTTCTCCTGTTGCTTAAGAAATCCCAAAAAATCTGAATCCAGTGGCTGAGAATAAGTGTTATACACTTTAAAATAATTTTGCTTTTCACTAAAATTGGGGGAAAAATGCTAAAGATTATCAGTAAATGAGTGACATTTATGAGAAATCTAAAACATGGCAATTTCGATTTTCTGGATATTTCCAGTTTCGGAAAATAAAAAAGAAATCATTAATCGTTGCAACTGACTGGTTATTACACACGAAACAATTAGAAATTCCTTTGCTTCAAAAAATAATTTACTTCATTAACAGATTTCTTATATAATGAAATTCTTTGCTAAAATTAATACTGACTATAACACCTCATCATAATCATGAGAAATTGCTTAATGGTCAAACATATATCTTTTTTATTATTATTCACTTGCAAGCATTAATGACTTTTCCACCAACTAAAAGAATCCGGTTTACAAAGGAAAATGCATTTAATATAGGTCGTAAAAAAACTTAATCTTTCATGCGTATAATGAGGAAATGTTTTATGCACTTATACTGGGGTTAAACTAGTGATATGTTTCAAATTAAAAATATTTAAAATTTGATTATTCGCTTATTCCTCTTTTACCGGAAATAAAGATTGATTTTGAGAAATTTAAATGAAATGCAAAACTTTTGATCCAAATAAAGGCACGCTTTCTGTAGCTAGGGTCAATAAGAAATAATTACTTCCTGAAAATAATTTAATTGTCCTCTTCGAAACTATTTAGAATATAGAAAATGATAATTGTAATTTGGGCTAAACCAACAAGCGACCATTTTATCTTTATAGAAAAATAAAATACATTTCCCTTTAAGAAACACAATTACATGACAAAGTATTTTTGAGTGAGGCTCAAACTTGAATTTCATAAATTATGTAGAAACTACGGGCTAATTACTCCCGGATTTAATTGTGCTTCTGAAAATATGCTAGCTAGCAAAATCAAATAGATGTTGAAAGAAATTATCTATTTACCACAATTATAGTAATCATTAATAATAAATTATATTTACAAATTTCTTCTATTCTATAGCCTAAAAATCTTAAGTAAATATTTACTACCTTCCACTTCTACTGACAGTAAAATATCTATTTGATATTATCACTATTTTCTTTCATGCGCTTAGCACTGAAAATGTTTCACAAAAGTAGAAAATTTAGAATTGTAATGAAAAAAAAAAATGTTTCATAAATTCGCAATATAGTATAGTTTTTTAAAATGCTGTAGGAGTGTGTGTTTATTAGATGTTATAAAATTATATCCATAGCAAGCATAAAATTTAGCTTTGAATTATATCGAGATCATGTTAATGTGAAAAAATGTGCATGATTTTCAAGTCTATTTTATTTTTTAAACATATCTCTGCCACTATATTTAGATTTTGTAAGTCTGCTTCAATGAAGTCTGCAAGTCTGCTTCTCGATGAAGGCAATTATTTTCTGTCTGTAATATATAAGGAAAAGCCCATGTCAAACAGTGGATATATTAAGCAATTATGTTTTCATTTTACATATAGAGAAACCCATTTTTATATTGATTTTGAATACAGAAGCTTTTTTTAACGCGTTTATGCTCCATTACAAATTATTTATTTATAGAAAAAAAACACGCATTATATAAATGAAAATTTTCTAATATAAATAGGTGGTAGTGAGTTAAAAAAGAAAATCATTTGTTAATATTAGCAATAAGTAAAATAAATAAAAATATTGTTTAATAAAGAATACCTTTTCTCCCTCACGTAGGAAGGTAAAAAATAATAATTTGTTTTCGATTAATACTTTCATTTTAAGGACTATTCCATTTTTTTTGTCTTAATCATTTCTCAAAATTATAATAAAATCAATTAGAATAATATTCATAATATCAACCTAAATCAATAAAAAATTATTTATCATCATTTCATGCCTTACCATATCCACAAAATGCTGAAACGATTAAAATTAATTTTTGAAAGTACAGTAGCCTTAAATAGTATGAATATAACCATTTTAAATAATGTAATAAGGCGAATAAAATACAAGCATTCATGTAAATATTATCCAAAAAAATAATGGAAAACATTAACAAATTGAATCTGATAATTCAGTTGATTTTCCGAACTATTTGCAGTTATTTATTAAAAAAAACCATTTAAAAACCACAAAAGTGAACAATTTTTTTTTGTAAAAAAAATTGTTCACTTTTTCTAAAACAATTAAGCCATATATTCTACGACTAAAGAAAAAGGCAACAAAAATCTAATTAGAAAGGAATAAACACACACAAAAAAAATGTTGCTCTGGCAGGATTAAAATAACTGTTGCTCTCGCAGGACATTATACATTTTGTTTTAAGCCATATATACTGAAATAAAAGCACATGTTGCATGTCGTAAATTCTGCTGTTTAAAATAAATAACTATTTTAACTGTCAGTTGAATTGAAATTTTACATTTTACTTACTCATGCATCGGTTTGATTAGGTTTGCTGGAAGTCCTTTTGTAGCATTAAACGTACATATTCATATATTTTTGTTTGGCAGTGATCACATTTTGAAATAGTTCAATTCCAACTATTTTTTAAATTAAAATTCAATTTTTATTAATAATAATAGCAATAATTTATTTTTCATAATTAATTTAATAGATTTTTGATTCTTATTAGATGATTTTGAACTGAATAATTTTCATATTTGATTATTTATGTATACTTATTTAAGATAAGGTTTATCGAAAGACTTTAAAGATTAATTATTTTTAATGAAATGGCCTTTTTCTTAGATAAACTGTTGTCATTATTATTAAACGAATCAATATCTTATTTTCTACACTGCACTCAGTTTTTTAAATTCTTAAAAAGAATAAATTTAATTCTAAAAATTGAGATACGATAAAGTATGAATGAGAAACGGAATATGGTTTTTAGTATTTAAAATGCACTCCAATACTAAAGAACCAAAGTATTTTTTAAACCGCTTAATCTAAATAACTATAAAAGGGATATAATTTCAAAGACATAAATTTATGTGAAACGGAAATCGGTCCACGAAAAAGAGTTGCCTATATATAATTATTTTGAAATGTTGCAGCTTATTTTCCAATTTAATAAAGTATAAAGAGAGCTAGAATACTTAATGGATCTATTTTAAGTTAAATTTATTTTGAGAATTTCATAGTTTAGTTATTTTTTAAAAAACTGCTGTTAGTCTTTGAGCAGTATCAGTTCCTTAAATATATTTCAATACGTTTCCTTTATGACCATGAATTCATCTTATGACTGTTACTAATCAAACGCTTATTTTGTTTAAATGCTAAGCAAAACTTCTAATGAGTCATTTGAATTCGGATAGTTTCAACATTATTTATTACATATTTCCAGCAATAATTTCCTCATTTATTTATTCTTTTTATTTTTTATTTTATTTGTTTTTTCCATAGTATGACAATATTGTGGTTTCTAAATGTTTTAGAAGTTTCCGACATTTCTGTTTTTATTAAATCAAGAATTCAAACACTTCTAAATTCAAACAGAGTCGAAATTCCCTGTTCTTTGTGTTTGCTCTCGATGTTTACTATCTCACACAGTCAGGTATTTCATGAGTTCTCTCCACTCTAATCGCTAACTGCTAACGATGTCTTTTATAGATTTTCGATTTGTTTCCATTTTTTTTTCTTTCTAATAAATATTTTTGTTTGTTCGACTATTCTATTTGATGTCTTCTCCATGCTAACTATTTTATGTCTACTCCATGCTTTGTGTAGCATTGAAATAAGTGAATTGCACACAAAGTTTATTGCTTTTACGTACTTCTGTATTCGTCAAGACATAGAATGCTTTTCAGATGTGACCTTTTTCCCAAATAAATAGATCTTCAAAAATTAAAATACAAAGTTAGATGAAACTTTCTAAACAGCAGGTTCTAACCAACTGTTTAGTCCGTGAATGCAAAGTTTTATTCAAAGAGTTTGATACAAGTTATCAAAGAAAAACTCGTAATATTGAGAAGAAATATTGAGTAGCTTGATTTATTATTTAGTTTTGAACAGCCTAAAAATCCTGGTATAGATAGGCTGCCCTGCTAAGAAATCTAAAAGAGCTATTGTAGACTTTTTATCTAATTGAAATGATTCCAAATGTCATGTTTTTCCATCTTCTGATTTTAGAAGATAATTGTTGCTAAAAAACAATAATTACAAAAAGGGGACTGTTAAAAAAAGTAGTTTCATTAAAAGATGAGTAATTCTAACTGATCTTCTTAGAATATGATATAAAATGAATTAAAAGAAAATTTGAAACAATAAGAATGAAAATAATTCATAAATATAGGGTGATTATTTTCTACAATATTTTTTCAAAGAGATGTTTTGTTATTGAAAAGCATGACTGATTACTTAAGCAGAAGCTGGAGGAAAAAAACAATCTGTAAACTTCTGTTGTATTATAGTACAAAATTGAGGCAAATGCTTCGATTATGGGATGATTAGATAGTAATTATATTTTAGATATTAAAACTAACTTTTCAGTTAATATGAAACCTGGATATTGTTTGAAATTCGATACCAGCATAAAAATAATGCTCAACACATTCTTTTATGTATGACTTTGTTTTCATTAGTTCTATTTCATCTCCGAATCTATGTAACTAAATTTGTACACTGGAAAATGAAGACATAATTCCTTTTAGTTGCTCCGTTACATCTTTGACAAGTTTGGTTTTTTTAAAACATGCACTTTGAAAGGATTAATATCTATGCAAATATACTGGAAAAAATGCCTTTTGGAATAGTAGCCTTATTTGAATACTATTTGAAAAACAGTATTTGTTTCTAAGCCATTTTGGCTTTGAAAAAAATTCTTCTATTCTTTATAAATATCAATACAGTAATTCAAATGATAGATATTATAGTTTTAAAGCCTTTTTCTAAGTTTCCCCTCGTATTTTTAAGGGTACAAGAAATTATATTTTGTCACTTCTAATGATATATAAAGACTTAAAAATAATCTCCAACAGTAAAAACCATAAAATTCAAAAAATGCATCCCATTAAATGAGAATTCTTCAATTATTCACGCGAAGATTCTAGCTTCATGCAAGTCTCTTACTTAAAATTACAACTATATACAATAAAGCGTTAAAATCTAGTTACCTAATAGAAAAAATTATTTAAGTAAGAACAATAAAAAGCAACAAGGACAAAAATAAAGAATACATTATTAGTTCTAATTGGTTTTTTTAAATCTTTAAAAAGATCTTTTGAGTATATCCTCAAAAGACTAGAAACGGATAGGAAAATTAAAAAAATCAATTCACTTACACAGATGTGCTTTTTTCATTTGAAAAATACTGTTTTTTTTAGCATTTGACCTTTTAAAATAATTTCATGATTATGAATATGAGTACTATAAAGAGACTGTTATTCTTTAGCATTTTAAAGCACATTTATTTTTAAAGAGGGGATTCATATATAAAAGCGATTCAAACAGGAACACCCCAAATGTATGCGGAGTCGAATGGTGAAAACTGAATGACGGGACCACCGCGAATAACAATATCTTGCTCCTTATGGTTAACACAAAATGCTTCTCCACCTCTTATGAACAGTTCATGTCCCTACTCCTCAAGTAGAGATAAAACTTACCATTATCAGTGGGCTAGAAGAGCAATACAACCATTTTTGCGCTCACCGGATAAGTCAGAACCAACCACCATATCAAGATGCAGAAGGAGTGTATTAATACAATTTTTAAAGAATATAGAGATTTCTGAGAAACCTTCATGCTTGGATATTTTAATAACCACATTAAACTATCTAAAATATATTTTACAAATTTGATACGAAAATGTTGAGTACGTGAGCCTGTGTTATAGTTTTATTGGCATAAATATCAATAGAAAAACTGTGAAACTTTATTCCATGATCTTCATATAAAATTACAATTAACACTTGTATAGCAAGGATATTCGAATGCTCGTATAATTGTAATTATTGTATAAAGTCTTCAAAACAATTTTATGAATATACTGTTGCCGCGGTTCTTTTTTTACGTATGCAAGGAACTCTTGAGGAATAAAGGAGATTTCAAAAGTATTGCATCAATATGTGAGTTTACTTTAGACATATTTTTAAAAAATCTAAAATTATCAATACTTATATTATGAAGTTTTCAAAGCAGATGCAGATATTTTCCCTTTCATTTTTCAAATTCATTAAGTATCAGACATTTTTCCTGTTTCATTATTGAACCATTTGTTTTACATTTATCTTTTTCTTTTAATTAAACAATCCCAATTATTGAATTTTTCAGTTGAAATATTGATGACGTATGTGCAATCTATTTATCTAAGTACTCATTTTGAAGTAGTGCAAGAGAATCCGATTTAAAGAAAAAAATATTTCAAAACGAAAATAAGCGGAGGATTTAAGAGCATCTAAAATTCACCACCCTAGGTTCTTTATTTACATCTGCTTTAATCCTTCATTTATTCCTCCATCTCTAAAAGTAAAATTAACCTCTAATAGAAGATAAATAGGACTGCTCATAAGTATCCAATGAAACATAAGCCTATATTTCAACTTATATGGCTATCTAATCACGAAAAAAGTAAATTATCGAAAAGACATCAATTGACCTTCTGGGCATCAGCAATCATGTTACAAAACTTCAAAAACGATACATACAGTAGAGACAGTATAATTATTCAACCAATGACCGAGCACCATGTTTAAGCTTGACGCATTAAGTAATAATCAGTATATGCAGGTTCTTAGTTCTTGGGCAGATCCCATGCAAGTGGGTAATAAGCGAAATTTATTGCGGAAGTGTCTCTATTTATGGGACATTTCTGAATTCCATTGCTTCAAACTAGAAAACAGTTTAAACGCTCGTTTTTTCCTTGGGCATGACGTAAAAGAGCAACAAGAAACGCCCACAAAGACGTGGTCGGTGGATAAGCAAGCCTCTTCAGCAACAGAGGTTTGGCCAGGCTGTAAAAGGAGGTGGAAAACTATTATTTATATATTTTTCACCACCCATACTCAAAATTCCTTTTCTTCCATATAAACAGGTAATAGAACATTTAACACGAAGTACAGAGCATTTAATTTGACCTTTTATAAACCGGATCTTTATCACTTTATAACCTCTAACAATTAATTTGGATAATATTATAAAGAAAAATTAAACAATAAGAAGATGCTGTATCATCATTACGGTTTTCTTTTTCTAATAATATTTTATCTTCTTGACTATTTTAAGGTGATAAAATTTATAGAGTTGAACTAAAATTCAAATTTAGGCTAAAACAAAGTTCATAGTATAGTTCAGATTTAATTGGATGGGTTTATGAATATTAAAAGACTGCTCATCTTTCTGAATGCCGGATATATTAATGATATCTATAAAACGAAGAAATAAAAGAAATAATTTGCCAAACAATTGAAGATATTCTTTCGCAATATTAGAAAATAAAATGATTTATAATTATGCAGTTCGTTGAAATCTTTGCTGTTTTCAATTAAATTAAAACATATTTCTAATCTAGTTCTATGATTTTATGGATAGAAAAAAAGTTGAATAAAAAGGATGTTCAGTAATTGTGAGTCTCAAAAGAAAGATTTGAGAAAAACCAAATTTAAAAATAAATAAACGATTCCCTTCAATAATTTTATATTTTTCATACAAGTATTTAATCAGCTATTTAAAAATTATAAATTTCTTGGAATAAAAAATTTAAAATGTCACATTTTTTATTTCAAAGCAGATATGAATTTTATTATGAAATCGGGTATATCATATATGAAGAAATCTGCCAAAGTTTTGTTTCTGTAGTACAAAGCAGTTTTCTATTTGATCGGTAAATTTATGAGCAAAATATTTAATTTATATTTTGTCTTTGAAATCAATTTTCTATGGAAATATTATGGTAAAGATTTGTTTAAATTATATGGTAGAAATCTCTGCAAAGTATATTCAATAAAGATAATATTTTATTTATGAAAGGAATTTAAATTTTTGGAAGTGTGGAGGCAGATGAAATAATAAAAGCACAAACTACTGTAACATTACTTATATTATTTCAGCTATGTTTTTCTTTTTCATCTGATCAGTAATAGTATACTGCTGGTAGAAAAAATCTTATAATCTTCTGTTAAATATTTTTTAAGTATTTTAACCGCATTAAAGCATAAAAAAATATTTCAAAATAGTAATATCTTCTTTGCGATGAAATTCACAATTAAGTGCCCTAATCAATCCAAGGCAAAATAAACATACTTTTTGTTTATTCATTAAAAACTTTAAAAAAAAATGTATTCCATCATTCATTGATATGTGAGTGAAAACGTTGCATGACTTTTCCCTAGATAAGAATTGTAAAAACGCAATAATTTACACACAAATACGATAGGGTTTTTTTTTCAGATGAACAAAATTTAATAGATAATAACAAAAAAAACTAATCACTTTCATGCTTTGACGTAAATGTTTCTCTGCTCTGAATCTGAATTTATATTCTTATAAATGGGCTAATTTTCAAAAACTCCCATGATTGTAACTTTTAGATGTATAATTTATCAAGCTCCTTCTCTTTCAAAATATATTTGAGACTGTTTGAAACATATAGCTCCCATCAAAAAATTGCAAATATATTCATGAAACTAAGATTACCATACTTTTTACTTACGACATTTTTTATGACTATTAAAATCTAACGAAAAATGATACAATCTTTAATTTGATGCAGATTATAGTTAGGTTGTAATGAAACATTATATTTATGAATGTGAACAAAATAGAAGCCATAATCTAAAGGCAAAATGAAAATTAGCGTTAACTTTAAGACAGAAGATTTTTTTAAAAAATGAAACCCCTAGTTACGAGGAATTTTTTAATGGAAAAATAAATGTGAAAAACTATTCATCTTGATTATTTAGCAAAAAACCTTACTTGAAATTAAAAAAAAAAATTAATAAGCCCTTTTTTACAGGATGAATCTTATATGGTTCCACAACTTCACAGCTGCAATTTAATATAAAATACCAAACAACATTTTTTTTAAAATTATAAAACAATTTATTTACTCATAATAATAATAAACACATAAATATTATGAACGGTAAACATTTCCTGCATCGCGCTATGCACCAACTTTAATTACTGCAGCACATACAACTTACTGATGCATTTTGATTTATATAAAAAAATTTCAGTTATTTGTATAATTTTTTCACACATTTACCATTGGTACATATAATTGTCAATTGAATGAAACACTTTAAATGAAACAGTTATCTGTATGACACTCATAGTCAAGCAGATTGAAAATTTTCCATTTCAAATTCAATTTTTTGAGGTGAGTTAAAATATATCCCACCATGCATAGGTGACTAAACAAAATGAGTGACAGTTTTAAACCACCATGTCCCAAAGAGTTAAAATATTTATTTTAAAAACAATTTAAATTAGTCCTAATTTGGAACAAAAGTTAAATAAATTACTTAATCATTCGAGATTCATTTTCAACTAGGAATATTTCAAGGACACCTCTGTGAATAATAAATTGTAAAAAATAAATAAATCCCTCAAAATAACTACAAATACAACCTATTAAATGAAATTTATGCTTGAATATCACTGAACAGAAAAGGAGTTTTCTCGCATGCTCTTTGTAGAGTCATATGCGAAGATGAGGCTGATCTCTCCATTTATTAGCACTGACTTTTCCGACCCTAATAGTCATAAATAAAATGAAGACAGCGACTCAAACTGGCCAGGTATAGAAGCGGCAGGTGAGAGAGCGAGACTTGTGTACAGACAGATGACGAAGAGTCATGTTACCAAGTCTTCAACTCAGGTGGGTCGCATTTACAATTAAGTCCTTATACCTCACATGTCGACGTCTTTACCGACCCCCTGTCGAGAAGGAGGGGTGGGTAATTGGTAGGAAATTACCGACCCCCCTCTTTAGTTTTCTTCCCCTTGTCTGAGTGGAGGGGGTGGCAATGGGGTCTTCCATGTCATAAAACCCTACCCATGGTTTATGACGGCATTGGCAGCGTCGTAAAGATCTCCAGAGCGGATACAAGACTGTCAAAAAGTTGACTTGTTCTTGTGTATATGAGAGGAAATTACCTTCTGTGCCGACCTGTTGTGATGTCCCATGCCGAAACAGGATAGACTCATTTGTTTGTAAGTCATTATTATTTGGCCAATGAGCTGATGCGTTATTGATAGGTATTTTGCCGCTCAATAAAGGTCATACTGGGATACAATGTTTTCTGATTTTTTAAGTAAATATTATTTTAATCGAAGAGAACTTCAATAATTAATAAATGCTTTATTAATTGGTAGAAATGTGCAACTAGAAAGTTTGGGCCATTTGATTTTTGAAATATTTGGGAATTAGAGAGTTTGGTGAAATGAACAGATCCAGATATCCATATTTTATCGTAAAACACTGAAGATCCTTAGCAGAAGAGTTATTTTACATTTGTAGGTAAACTATTTTCCTCCTAAGTAAAGAAAATTTTCCGCAATTCAAGCAAACAGAGGAACAGACTGAAAAGCGTTGGCATAAGTGAAAACAGAAATGCAGTTTAATGAGATAACTTCTAATCAAATTTGACATGAAAGATGTGATTTCAATATACATCGAAAAGAACTATTGGGCTTAAAAAATATAGTATCAGAAAATTGTGATCAGAGCAAATAGTTAATATTTCGAGCAATTATGGTCCTTTTCAAAATTCAGGGGGTTAAAAAGGAAATTCAAGGGGATTTATCATACAGATAAAAATTACATGGTATGCAATTTTTATCTGTATGCTATAAAAATTACATACCATGAATATAATTCTGGTATGTGAAATACAGATACGTGTGACAGATTTTCGACATTAGTTTTCTGTTTACTGAATTTTGTCACTATTCTCATACGAATTCTGGCCTTAAAGTTCAGTTTTCTCAATTCTGACCTCAGTTTAGTTTCGCGTTTATTAGATATTTAAACACACACACACAATTTTCAATTTTAATATTTTTGATCATTTTAAAAACTTTACAAGATGGTCAATGGGACAACATAGTGCTGCTGCTCTGACCGGTGGAAGGGGTGCACCTTTGACCTGGATTTATTTTTAAAACAAATATAAATGAAAGAATTGCGTTTTAACTACATTAAGCAATCAAATAATTATTTTTGTTTAGAATTCAAATTATTTACAAGATTCTGCAGTTTCTAAAATATAAGGGACTGTCAAATGAAAACGAGACAGACAATAGTGTGTATATGTTTGATGTTGATAACGTAGGAATGTTCGCGAATAAAGGTGTCTTCTATTGGGAATCAGGAAGGCACAGAGTAAATGTTCACTGCTCGGTCATTTGTCTGTTTGACGTGCTTGAAATGAATTCAATTCGTGTGTGTGTCCGACATTACTATGGAGACCAGGGAACGGGAACAACCTGCTATAGTGAGTTTTTTTTTTTTTTTTGCTGCAGAAAGATTATCAGCAAGTGAAACTCATGTCCGAATGTCTGCTGTGTATTACGAACAAACATGTCACATGTGTGTAAGCGTGAGTGAAATAAACGGTATCGGAAAATCCCTTACACTTACTTACACACATTTCAGTCCATATATATCTCCTTGCCATTTCTATATTTTTAAAGCTCCGAAGAAGGAATATGTGCCCCTTCATTCATAAAATTGCCCACCTTATTTATTGAAGCTTTGTAACTGAAAGATGCTATATTCTGACGAAGAGGTGCACATCTTGGAACAATCATGCTTCCGTAGGCAACTGTAAACTTTTTTCCAAGAATGTAGTGAGCATCTTGTTTTATAATGGTTATTATTAGTGATTATTAATAGTTATGGCAGTTATTTTTGAAATAAAAAATAGTTTATTGACTTTATTTCCATCTGTCTCCTTTTCATTGACTGCCCCTTATATTTATTCTAGTTAAAGCAAATTCCTCACTATACTATTTAATGAATGCGGAAAAACTTTATTCAGTTTCAAAGTTAGGATATATCTAAGAAAAGTTATTAGTGTTTATTTTCATAAAACTAACAGGAGGTTTGTAGGTACTGTTTCTCTGCATTTTGATTGGAAATCTATGATAATCTTTTATTTTATTTACTCATAGACCAGGTGTATGATTAAAGAAAGTTTTGCAACCATCGAAAAATTTGAACTCCAGATGTATCTTCACTTTCAGAATCCAAAAACGCATTTTTGAAGTTAAGTATATCTGTGAATCCCTTAAATGAAATTTGACAAGTAGTTTTTACATCAAATTTACAGATTTCTGTCAAATTTTGAATAAAAACATTCATATGTATGTCTGATAACAAGTGAACTAGATAACTAGAAATCCTAATGAATCGTATAGATAAAACTGGGTACACAGTTTCAGCATCAGAAATGTAGATTCTCATCAAACTTTTACACAAAATTCGCGAAAAGATTAATCATTAGTTGGTCTAGACATATTCAGACATGCAAAGGCAATTCTCAAGAATGGAACAACTGAGATAAATAAAACGGGGCATACAATTAAAATTTATGTAAATTTTTTGGTCTAAATCGGTTGGAAAAAAAAGACTTCCACATCCGGGGTTTTTTCCCCTTATTCTATGAAGCCTCAAAAGTTCGTGCACGGGAGTTAGGCAATAATTGTCTGATTACTAAGGGTGTTCATGACCAAGCTTAAGGTTCGGAATTAAAACATGCCCCCTAATATGAAGATAACATCTTGATTTGAGTGTATGTAAGAAAGCAACATGGAAATCAGTCACAAGGATTTTAATTGGTAATGATTAAATAAATTAAAGGCGTTACTGAAGTAATAGAAATGAATGTAAAAATTCTTGTTCTGCGAATGTTTTTGGTATGGTAAAGTATCCCGAATTTCACTTTTAATACATAATCTGAAGATTAAATATATTAGAATTAAGATATTGCACAATTTCATATATCAAATTATAGACCGAAGAATGCATAAAACTCGGAAATAGCACCATTCTTTCAAAACTAAATTTCCAATCCACATAGAAATGAAAATGACGACAAAATTTTTCTAAGAGATGATATTGTAAAGGAGGAAAAGAAAATACTTTACTTGAACTCTGGCCATATTTTTGTATTTTAAAGCATAGATTAAATGGAAAAATATATAAAAGAATTTTAAAAAAACTAATGAAGTCCAGCTTAATTTACTTAAATATTAAAAATAGTGATTCATTATATCGAAAATAGTTATTTTTTAACAAATATTTGCCTTTTATTAAATATAAATAATTCATACAGCTTTTTCACTTGGTAAGATTTAAGGGAGTATATTTAGAAAAACTTTCAGTAAACTTAAAGCTCAAAATTTTGACAATTACAAATTTCAACAATTTTTTCAGTTTTAAAATTTCGTTTTAATGAATTCTGTTTATTAAGATGTTCATTAATTTTTCAAAGCTTTTCTTAAGATAGTAGGATTTTATGATTTTCAACACTAGGAACTCTTATTTTTGTCTACAAAAAATATACGGTATTTATTTTTTCGAGGAATTATTTAAGAGCTACTTATTTCCATTTATTAGAATATCGATACTCGAAGTTTTAGAGGATCTCTTTTGGATTTTTTTTAAGTTCCTTCTTTTAACTTAAAACAACGTACTAACAAGAATCTATAGCAACACACGAATTTATAAAAATTTGATGATATTTTTAAATAAAGTCTGTGTTTTTGTTTTTAATAGTTTTTTTTATCAATAGAATGTTCAACAGTTTTTATTTTTAGCGGGAAAAAAGACAAGGATATGGATATCTGTATTTTTTTACAAATTTTATGTGGATTGGCTAAGAAATAAACATCAGATCTGGGAAATAGAAAAGGAAAATAAAAATATATATTTTCCATATCTCCCCTTTCTGTCCATTACAGCCCAATCCACATATAAATGTTTCCTTCTAAAAATGAAACGATGGATTAATGGATACAGCCACCTCAGTCACTTGCTAGAGAGTCCTCAAGCCTGCTAATTCAGCAGCAATTCGAATCGTTACGCTTAAATTCCTCGTGAAGGCCTTGATTGTGAAGAAAAAAAAAGTATACGGAAAGGGAGGAAAAATAAAAAGTCTTTCGTATTACAAGTAAAAAATCTTAATGGTATTCGCTCCCGTATCCGCGGGGCATCTCAATTTTTGAGAAAACTAACTACGAGACGAGCGTCGTTGCGAAGTTTCTTCTACGAGGGTCCATTCTCTAGGAGAAAATAAAACGACAACATGAAAAGGGGGAAAAAAAGAAGGAAAAAAAAAGAGTCGCGTAAAAATATTCAAGCCTAAAATACCTGTCATTTAAAAGCCATTCGAAACCTTTGCGGCTCTAAAAAAGAATTTAATTTCTTAAAAAATTGCTTTGTTTTCATTTTTCAAAAGCTTTACTTTTACATGTAGCGCTATTTTCCTGTATCTATTCTTAAGTTTCTTTCGTTAAAACTATCTACATTTTTATAGATATAGATGAGTTTGGATAAATTATTGCTCCTTAATTTTCATCGTGAGGTTATTAAAGTCCCGTTTTACATTTACCGTTTCTGAGCTGGTCTAAATATTTTTTCAATGAAATAAACTCTTATTTGCAGGTGACGCTAGAATGGCAAAATATATTTCAATGACGTAAAGGTGTAAAAAATTTAGATATTGTATTTAGTATATGGATTCGATTTAAGATTCCCGTATCTATGGTTTTAAGACAAATTTACTCCACAGAGGGGTGAAGTATAGTAAGAAGAGGACTCTTCCGGATTTCTTTGTTAGACTAATTCTTCTTTTTACTATTCTTTCCCGATTCTTGCTATTTTGTTTCTAAGCTACTATTCTTGTACTATTTTGTTTTAGTTTGAAACTGTATAATGATTCAATATACTGCTGAAAAGAAGTAAGTAAGAAGAACCCTCTTTCGCAGTTCTTTGTTTGACAAGTTTTTTCTTTTTGTTATTTTTTCCCGATATTAATCATCATTTTGTTTCTAAACATAAATATTTTGTTTTAATTTGAAACTGAAAAAAGATTCAATATAATGCTTAGCAAAAAATATACATCTCTTTCACCATCTCACATCTTACTCTTATTTTGGTAAAATCAAAACATATTGGCAAAAGCAAAAAATCCCAGTCTTCGTGTCAAAGCGCGCAACAATTTTGAAACTTTGAAGAGTGCAAAGTAAGGAAAACAGAAATATATTTATTAAACTTAACACTTTAAATTCATTCTGGCATTATTATTTGCACTCATTCTGTTTGAATGGCGTTATTTGAGAAATTTAAAAGATTCCCCAACTCAATATGAAGGTTCTCATTTCTCTTGAATGTACAATAGTTTAGATATTGAATCGTTAATAGTTCCAATGACGAGACATACCTCCACCAGGAAGAGTTTAAGCATGGAACGTTCATAAAAATAACTATTTGGGGCACATCATCGTACCCATATTATTGTTTCCTTTGGTCGGGCCATTCAATGAGTCTGGATATCAAGGCAAATATTTTTTTTTATTTCTTTAATGATTATCAAACTATAAAGCAGTCAGTTTTATTTGTTCCAATCGTTGAAATTTCGAATTGTCTGGAAGCTCTTCGACAATGACATATATTTGTTTTCCAGTTCTATTTAACTTATCGAGATAAATAATAAAAATTATTCAAATCCACTGTAAAGTGGTCTTCATAAATCGAAAAAGTAAGAGAAAATTCAATTCTTTCTTTCAGACTTCAGATCTTCCTGTATTGAAATTCCTATTGTTCTAATTGAAGTTTTATTTTGAATATCCATTCATAAACGAACTTTAATGGCAACTGTTTGCGAAATATGGGAATCGTGACAAGTAAAAATACAAAGAAAAATATGTATTGATTTCGATCCCCTGGAACATTTATCATAAGGAACAGACCCATAACTCAGAAATAAACATATTGCAATAGAATTTTATGCGCTGTTCTATATAGTACATTTCATGGTGTTACTCTTTATGCTAGCAGACTTTCAAAGTTATTCATTGAGAATAAAAGGATTATTTTTAAGATCTATGCTACCTTAATTAGTTAATCAGATTATCTTTGTAAAATCTGACATTGTTTAAAGTCATTTGATGTTTTTATTTAGAACAGATTTCTTTTACTTTCATTTTTTCCTTTTATTAATTTATAAGGCAATTACCTTTTATCGCAAAGTTTATCCCACTTTTTATTTTCCATTGCACAACGTTAACATACGTTTAAACTCGTGCCGAGCTTAGTAATTGCACGAAAATTCTGTTTTCAAGAATGAAAAAATAATATGGTCTCATAGCTGCATATCAGAAAATTCAGACATGAAAAAGCATTTAGCTGCAAGCTACTCGTATGTTTTCATTATGCAAAACACCAATTTCACTGAATTCATATAACGATAATTCACTTTAAATTTATACTTGACCTTATCACTCTAGTTTCATTATTCATATTCTAATTTACATATTTTATAAAATATTTTATTTCTATATCCGTAGGCGGAAGGATAATAAAATGATTATTTAAAAGAGATGACTTGGAAACGGAATTTTATTTTAAAATTTTCATGAGACATTTTAAAGCTTTTTTTTCAGCGTCAATTTTAAGATAATACTTGGAAGTTTCTGCTATTTCCACCTCAGATGGTAAGCAGTGAATAAGAAGGAACTAGATGGTTGCAACTTATTCGCATTCCCAATGCATTTTCTTATGAAATGCAATACTTGTTTTTGAGCTGTTTTATTAATCATAATAAAGAAACATTGTATCATTCTGTAAGATAATAAATTCCTTAAGCATATTAAGGTACATGGATCTGAAAATATTAGGAGACAAAAAGTGTCCCATAGACATTAAACTTTATTACTCTTAGAGTTTAGACAATTTAACTCTGGAAGAAGGAACGTGCTATTTAATATCAACAAGGACTTCTTGCTGTCGGGCAAGCTGATAAGCTGACCACTCATGCACTATTGAATATTATAACATCTATCATTTTTTTGGTTGCCAAATTAATTTTAAGTATTTCGTATGTCTCATTTGTTCTTTCGAGAAGCGCGATACCTTTTTTTCGCTCTCTCGCATTTGCTAATTACTACAGCGTAAACAAATGACATTTTGTAAGCAACGTACAGACTTGTCTTGACAAGTTCTTCTAGAATTACATAATAAGTCATAAATTCTTCACTGCTGAAATTAATTCAAATGCAGACCATTTCGAAATTCCAACTTTCTTATTATATTGCTCATGTCTTAATCTTTTGTAGGCAAATATCCTTTCTTTAATAACCCTGCCCCCCCCATATGATCTTGGATCCTTTTAAGAAAAAGCACTTAACAACGTGTCACCGGCAGAACTTAATAGACTTCATTTTGTTTGACTGATCACAGCAATCCATCACAACAAAAGAGTTCTATAAAAATGAAGGGGAGGGGGGACAATCAACTGAAATGGCCTTCGAATCAACTCTCATTCAGCTTAGACTCTTTTCCAAACATATGGACCTTTCGGAAAAGACAGCAAGCAGTAAAGGAACCTGATTGCGGCTCGTGCAACGTAGATTAGGGGTTTAGGCGAAACGTCAACTAGAAAACGATCATTGCGCGAAAATCTTTGGGCCATGACTTGGAGGGAGACTGGATTAAGTAGCAATTGAGAACGCGCGCCCTTAATAAGACAGCCTTCTCCAATTTCGCAGATAAATGCTCATATCCGCCTGTTATGCCATTTTTGTCTCCAGATACCGATAAACACATTTGTAATGTTCTATAATGCAAAACTACTTTTCACCGACATTTTTAGTCACTATGTGCTTGGTAGTGGTATTAACTTATTTAACGTAACTAAGTATTTAACTTATGCGTACATGTCATTGATACTTAAATTAGAAATTATTTACTTCAAATTCGCAATTGCAAATGAAAGAAAGTCAATGGAATTTTTCAATATTAATAAAAGAAAAAAATTAAAGAATGTCACGATAATTTAAAATACTTCAGTTAAACTTGCTAATTATATCTTAATATTTTTTCAGTCAAAGTAAGTTTTATGATATTATAAGAATTTTAAAATATCCATATTTTTTATTAGAAAAAAAAAAAGAGACTGAAACTATTATTTTGAAATTCTGGCTGAAATTCATATAGCTGAAGTCAACGATTATTCACAAAATGAGTTTCAAAATGATTATTACGAAATGCGTCAAAAGCAATTGTTTTGCATTATTCAAAATAGGAAATAGACCTTTCGTGCCGAAAACATGAATCTATATTAGATTCAATTATAAAGCTGAAAATAAATCGTATATATTCTAATAGTAGAAATATTCCGGTAGTAGAAAAGCATAAGTTTTATTATTTCGAAAAATTATTAATTTTTTACTGTAGTGAGCTATTTGACATTAACCCATTTATGCCTACTGTTCCACAGATAATACTGTTCTGATACTACAGATAATAATACTATTCCATAGATATGGAACAGTAGGCAGAAATGGGTTAAGGTCTAATTGTTGAAATCCAATATTGCTATTAACTTTAATTCCTTAAATACAATTTTTTTAAAAATATTATTTTTCCTCTTCTTTTTATACCAAATGTATTCTCATTTTATGCGTCTACGACACCAAATGACATAGTTTTTGCTTCCAACATTTTTAGCTGGAGGAGAACGTATGATTCTATCAAATGTGGGTGGGTAAGTTTATCGAATATAAAGCTCCTGAGCACATTTCAAGACAACTCGAAGGGAAAAGAGGAGAACAAAATGTTTTCGCAGTGGAATTTTTTTTTTGACAATTTATATATAAATTTATAGTTATCATCTCGTTCAAAAAAGCCAAAAGTAATTGAAAGATATAAGTACCCTAATGAAGAAAAAAGTGCATGAAATTAAAGTTCTCGATTTATCGTTCTTGTATTGTTTGATTGTTAAGATGGTAACGTCTTTTTCTTAACTGTGTGAAGTTTAACTGTTTTAATTTCTAGAGTAGTGAAAAGAAACAAATGATACTATTTATGACTAGCCGCATTTGGCGACCAGCTGGTTCGTGATGAGTAATGCGTTCTAAAATTTTCAATTAAATCACATATTCATTAGCCAAAATTTAAGAAATAGTTAAAGTTAAAAGATTCAGTTATTAGTAGTTAAAGAGTCGGTAACTTTATTCGAAAAAACTTTTTGAGTTTAATGCTCTAACAATTTATCGATTATGCTTCCAAAATATTAAAAATGTTTTTTTCGGTGATGTTGCCAAAATGTTAAATATGTTTTTTAAAGAAAGCGAAAAAGGGGAAAAATTATTGAATTAATGATACAGATATTACAAACGATTATATAAATATGCCATTAAGTCGGGATTTCAATGCATATCATGTCTAAATTC
Organism: Argiope trifasciata; assembly: GCA_026543055.1. Taxonomy (NCBI): domain Eukaryota; kingdom Metazoa; phylum Arthropoda; class Arachnida; order Araneae; family Araneidae; genus Argiope; species Argiope trifasciata. The sequence continues at coordinate 4,076,569 of JAPMOQ010023642.1, forward strand.
AACCAAGTTTACTGTAAATAAAGATAATTTATGGAATTAATTATATATCTATTGCAAACGATCATAGAATCCATTGCCTTGCATTTATTTTTTTAGAAGATATCTCATTTTATATTTATGTTATTTTATCCAGTCACATGCTGAAAGTTGTATTTCTTTAGATTTGATTTGCGATGATAGTTTTTTTTTATTTGAACTTCCGGCATTGTTTTATTTTATTTTATCCAGTCACGTGCTCAAAAAAACATGGTTAAAATATTTCTTTAAAAATTCGTTAAAAATAGAAGCTTGAGTTATACATTAAAACACTGATATCACAAGTTCATCTCTTTTTAATTAAAAGCTAAATATTCTTCATTTTTTAAAGCATTTATAGACTCGTGCTACATACTATGCAGCTATTCACTTCATTTAGACTTTTTTATAGATGTATTTCTATTATTAAACAAAGCTGATTTATTTAATTAATAATATTGTAAAAGTCACAAAAAATTCTTAGCATTTTCTTTTTTTAAAAAGAAAAAACATATTTCATATTTATTTCATTTCATGCAGACTTGTGCTGAAAATTGCATTTTTAAATGTTTAATTTGCAATAATTATTTATTTTTTTAATTTGAGTTTTTATCTATCTGATGGCAACCTATTGATAAAAGATAATTTTTCCCCTTCCACTCGTAACGTGCTCCTGCAGATTAAATTTTATTGTTTTGTCCGAAATATATTGTTGAAAAATATAGTTGAAATGCTTCTTTAAAAATTCATTACAAATAGAAGCTTAAGTTAAATGTTAAAATACTGATATTATTAGAAAGCTAATTTTTTTATCTTTAAATTGATGTTAAAATCATGTTTATCCGATAATATTTTCGGAAGTTATAGCGGAAAAACGTCAAAATTTCGCTTAAATTTTAATTAATTCAAATTCTAATTAAAAATACGAAAAAAGGGCTCCGAGGTGCACATTCCCGACCTCCAAGGTATACATGTACCAAATTTGGTAGCTGTAGGTCCAACGGTCTGGCCTGTAGAGCGCCAACACACACACACACACACACACGCACACACACACACACACGCACACACACACACACACACACACACACACACACACATTGAGCTTTATTATAATTATAAGTATAGATATAGATTAGTTATCATTCGCTATCAATTCTTTATCTAGCAGTTGCAGTATAATTACTTTTATCTTATTAAATATATATCATGTAAACATTATTTTTCCAAATGAAGGCAAACATGGACGCCGTAATCTAGATCTAGTCGTCATCAGACAAACTTGTTTGAAGTAATGACACTAGTTTCAACTCCTTTAAAATATATTTAAAAAAAACAACGAATTGGTGGCCAAAAATGGTCACAGTGATTCATCATTGATAGAGCTAGCTACTTTTCTTGGATCTTGCCCTCCCCTCTAAACTCGATCATCATTACCATGGAAATGCAATAGTAAGAATTTTATTTGAGGGTTTTTTTTTGTAATATTATTATTGTCGTTATTTTTTTCAGTCGTTCGCGTGCATGTGTGACTTCACTCGAGAGCTAGCGGAAATAATAGTTCAGCTACCGAGTCATCAAGAGTGTAAGACTTTTGATCCAGCCATGCCCCCCTGATTACGGAGCACAGGGCTCCAACCTTCTGACTCCACTCCAAACCCACCCACACGCTCTTATTTTCCCCCTTCCAGTAACCGGTCTTGAAGTGAATCGGTGTGTTAATGTTAAATAATCGAACTTGTTTTTAGGACGCGTTTTCCAAACTTTCGTATCCGATCTGATGCTTTGTTTTCGCTGGAAATGGATGATTTCGTTGGTATTCACCGAATAGAGCAGTGAGGAAGAATCGAAGCCTGTAAACGGGGGAGATACGTTTCTTAGAATTTATTTTGGGTTTTGATTAAAATTTGAAAGCTCTGAATGATTAGGTACAAATATTTTATTAGTTTGCATGATACGAGCTAGAAACTAAAATGGTGAAAAAAATCAGATGTACACCATTAATATATTACATTAAAAGGGGGAAAAAAAAGCTCTTTGATAATAAAGGCAAGAGCAGAGTACAGCATTCAATCCAAACAGTATGAAATTTAAATTTTTAGTCAGAAATAATGTCTTTAAGGTTTTATTGCAACAAACTAAGCAAATAAAGTCTTTAGCATAGCAAAATCAGTGGCGGTTTTTAATTTTAAATGAAAAATTCTAAAACAATATGCAATAAAGGCAATATGATATTTATTATAAGAATCAGATTCCTTTTGCTACATTAACAATATTACCCAAAATGATGAAGATAATTCCCATTAAACAAAATCAAAGAAAAGCCCGGGAAACTGCTGCTGTTGTTCCTTTTCTTGAACATGGCTTCTCATGAAAAAATATAATGTATTGGAAGTATCCACATTCCTAACAATATGCAACTGAGTTGCTTAGTCTGTCTCTACAAATGCACAAACCGATCAATTAATCCATTTTGTTTTGTAAGAATTACTTTTCTATTATCTGAATGTAATAGATTAATGCATTGCATACGTATTTGGAAATGCTATACAAATAGTTGGCAATGTTTGAAAATATTCTGACAAAATTCATGCCTTTAAACAATCTGATGATTGCTTAATTCTACTCGCGGTACTTACACAGGTTTTCATCTCGTTTTAATCATAATAATAGTAGAGCATATGTTAGAGAAAAGTTAAAAATAATTATCGTAGCTGTGTTCCTTATGCTCATCGATCAGTAATAAAAGGAACTTTTTATGTATATTTTAAGAATATGAAAGGGACTTATTTCTTAACAAAAGCGTTCATTTTATAATCAGATGGAATAAGTATTCAAATGAAATAAGATTTCAAGTTAATAAACTAGAAAAATTCTGTGATCCTTGAAAATTTATCCTTTCCCAAAATTAAAGCATAAAGATCTACAGTGACATATACAAAAAATTTGTATACATTTATCCACAAAATAATACGGAAAGAATGAAATCTAATCAAATAAGAGAAATTGCAATGTCTATTAAATGGACAGAAGTGCAACAAAAAATATTAAATAAAACAAACTTATATCGAAACACGCTGTTTATGAAACAGAATGGAAAAGTTTATTCCTTAAATAGTTGATAAGAATTATCGATCAGTTGTCACCTTTTATTAATCGAATAATCATTCTCTGAAAATATTAACGAAAATTTATTATATTATTAACAGAGAGTGTGACATCGAGAGTTCGGAAGATTAAAACCCGATTGTCATCTACCCTAACCAGAACTCTGATTACCACATTTTAAATATTATTTCAGTTAATCGCTGTTTGCCTCCTACAAAAAAATCACTGATTAAAGACCTTGCCAAGGAGAAAAAAAGAAGCAAATCTAATCAGCAGCAGATTGAATGTGGGATTGTCGAGCAAGTGCATTTCCAAACGCATTTTAAATTTGATCTGACACCTGTGGCGATTAGGAATAGGCTATCATTAAGGATCTGTCGGGGAGGTTAAAAAATGAATCGCGACACTTTGACACCGAATATTAGTCAACGCAAAAATGTTCATTTAGCAATTAAAAAGGATACATAATGATAAATGGGCCAGATCTCTAGCTAAATGAAGCTATTAAGAAACGAAATTGGTGCAGCTGTTTTATGGGTATTTGAGGAATCTTTCCTAAAAAAGATTTTAACGGAGGGAGGGGCAGCTATAATAAAGGGGCCCTCTGAAGTCCTCAAACGAGAAGCTTATGTACCTTCTAATTGCGATGTGAATGCGGAAAATGAGCCCTCTTATTGAAGAACCTTTAATTGAATTCATAAAGATTTTAGCTAAAGATAAACCGATATTACTTTTTTATCCCCGTTACTTCCTTATTATTGACGTCACAAATCAACTACTCTATAGTTAGGAGTGGATTATATGAATTAAGTTGCATGAGTTGGCCAACTAATAAGTAGCTAGTGAAAATATTATAGAATTAAATAGAGAGTACACGGGTATTACTTTATAATATATTTTAATTAAGAAGATCAGATATTAACTAAAATTAGTTTAAAAGTAGGTTCTTCTTAAAGTGTAGATTTTCTGAGCAAGATATCCGAAATTTCTTTCAATTCACTAGCATATTTTTGTCTGAATTATTTTCAGATATAAAAAATCGTATAACGATAAGCATTAAACTTAGCTTTGTTTTTCAAAGAATTAATAAAAATTTGTAAAGTTAATTGAATTTTAGTAAAGAATTTTAAATAGAGGAGGTTGTTTTAACTTATTCAATTTCATGGCACAGAATAAACGTCCAACATCTCATCCGACTCGATTTGAAACAAAAACAAACACTTTACAAAATGCCAATAATACGTAGAAATATTAGCTTTTAATTTAAAATTAATAAATGCATATTTTTGCAATTAATTTATTAATAATGAATTCGTAATGACAAATATACATTCTTGAATGATTGTTAATGAATATACAAAATTTCAGAAAAGCTTTCGAACATACAAGTTTTTATACATATTCGGGAAAATGTTTGCTCAATTAAGAATATCGCGATAGTTTATTTTAAGAACAAAAGTAAAATATATTTTTACAATTTTCCAAAATTCATCTCTCTGAATCTTAATATTAATAAAGAAACTAATAAAATGCTTAAAATATGCTTATGAAAATTATTTTTTCAGCCGAAAAATATTTATCACACAAATCTGATGAATACACCACATTGAATGCTACAATTTTAATTACAGTTTCGACGCATTATTGCAACAAGATGAAATAATAATGTATAAACAATGAATAATAAATGTATAAATACTTATTACCGAGAAGTTTATCCGATAAGTATACGATAAAAGCTCATGAAAGTAATTATAATTGGCAGGAATTTTTTTAGGATCAGAAGAATTAGCAATAAAACATTGACGAGAATTTTTGAACCGCTTATTTAAAATGTGTTTCCATTTATTATAATTTGACACTATCTGAATTTTGACAACTTCATTTAATTAAATTTATATAATTATGAAACAGTATGAGAAAGAAAGAAAAACAAGTTATTTTTGAACTACATTTTTATTGATGTAAATTAATTAAAACACTATTGCTAATAAGTTAAATATTTTCTGCTAAAAGAATTAGAGTTTTAATAAAAATGTAACAAGTAAATTAATTTAATAATTATTAAAGTATTTAAAACCATTTTTCTTATTTAAAATTGTAAGTAAAACAAATATGAACAATTGAAATGAAGGGTCAAAATAGTTGTTAAAGAATTTACACAAAATTAATCACAAACAAAGTATTGTACAATAAGTGCAATTCTCAACATATTTTCAGCATATACACTAATTTAATTAGAATATAAAACAATTTTTACGTTAAAAAATCTTAGTTCGTTCATATATCTAATATTTACCAATACGATCATGAAAGTAAGTACTAGTTGTTAGGATATCAATAACCAGTAATTATCAGGAGTAACATTAAATGTAGAAATAAAGGCTATACATTATTTGCTAGATTTAGAAAGACAATTTTTCTATGTGGAAGAAAAACATTTATGTTTTCAATTTGTAGCGATACAGAAATTCCGTAATGATCATCAATTGAAGAAAATTAGCTAAGTCTATCAGTTTTCTTTCATAGATATTTCTTGATTATACAATATACTCAAATAATTAAGAAGCTGATCTTCTATTATACAGCAAATTTTAATATGCTATAAGCCGTATAAGATTTTCCGATAGAAACACAGTTGACACTTCAAAAAGAATATGAAACTAACTTAGTTGTGAAAAAACATAAAAACTTGCACTCTCTGCCGTAATGATTAAGAAACAAAATCAACCACTGAAACTTGATAAACGGGTATTAACTGCAGATAGGATTCTGTAAAATGTAACTAAAATTATTCTGAAGTTGTACTTTTACCCAATGAAAATAATTAAAAAAAACTAATAAAAGATAAAATAATTTAAATTGCAAAAATATCTTTCTGGAATTCGCTAACTACCTTGAAATTTACGTATATCTTTTATTCATAACAGAGGAATGCAAATTAAGCATTAAGTTTGATAGTGCTATCGTATTAATTCGTGCTCTGGCTTTTTAGTAATCGAATAAAAATTCCAGTTTCCTTCGTAAGTGCCTGGGGAGATAAGATATTATGGTGGCATTATGGTTTCTTGCAATTTTTTTTATATTCTAGCTTTTTATTATTTATTCGTTTAAAGTAAGTAAATTCTTTATTCTATAATTGTGTTATTTGCTGTGTTATTAAAATTCATAGATACCTAAATGGTATTAGAGATTGTGAAAATAATCCTATGCATATATGTTGTGTATGTTGTCTCAAGTAACAACTTCTCTACTTAATTTGCAGATCTATCTTGGTTTCAAAATGCAGATGTTACCTACATATCTAGGTAGTTACTTTTATTTGAAATATAACGCATTAAAAATATATAAGAGCCTCCCTTTTTTTAAAGAATATTTTTGTATATCATGTAGACGCATAGCAAAAATAGGATAAAGGGATATAAACGCAGCTTTTTTGGTTAAAGGAACAATTTGTTAAATATTCTTGAAATATTATAATAAAAATAAGTGTCCAGATCATAGTTATTTTATTCGAAACTCAACAAGGAATTAAGTTAAAGTGCATCTAGTACCTCAGCTTAAAATACGCGACACCGTGATTTTATTATACTTTAGTTAATTGGACTTTATTGCTGACGCTTCTGTGAAACAAATTTCCTTAATTCAAGCCTTAAGTTTTCGATTGGGTTACGGTCTCTGTTGTTCCTAGACCAATTTCAGTGGTGAAATATGCTTGTCTTGGTGCTAGTTTATACGTAATACATATACTACAACATGGCATGCAGTTGAATGCTAATGAAAAATACATTTTTAATTATAAAAAAAGTGTGTTATTGCGGAAGGCAATAACACATTTGGATCGAGTATTCCATTTCTGTATTTTGGGGAAATCACAATTCAAATAATCCCCCAAATTTTCCCCACGTCTTTTGCTGCCATACATCTCTAAACTATAGCACTAATTATGCGTTTATCAGTAGATGAAAATGTTATCAAAATGAAAATCTATTCTATACTTTTCCTTGTGTATCTTATACCATCTATACGGAATAGTGAGATTTTGATTTTGTCACTCCAAAGATTTCTTCATTTATTTCGGATTTAAAAATATACTTTATAGTAGAATTCTTCACCAGATTTCGGAGAAAAAAATCGATCAGATTTCTTCAATCAGCAATGAATGGGCTTCGCACCACTCAACTTTACACTGCATTGCACCATTTCACGTGGTATTCCCTCACGTGATTATCATTCATCAAGTAGACACAGTCTTGTTTTTTTAAAGATTATTCTATCATTACTCCGCATTATGCTCCCTCTCTGCTTTTACCAGTTTGGTTTTGTTAGTGACTAAATTTCCTAATACACCATTAAAAATTTAGGAACACAATCTTTAGTTAGATTTCCAGTAATTTTCTTCCTTATTTCATTGAAATTAAGATCTTGATCACCCAGGAGTAAAACTTTGCATGGTTTTTTTGAAGGACCAGAAATTTCTTTAACAATTTAACGTTTTTTTTCTTTTTTCTTTTTTTTTTTAAGATGTTGATGGTGATGAAGGAATTCAAACAAGATAATCAACTTGACAGCAATAACAAAAATCACAGAAAAATGAGCTGATATTAACTCTAAAACAGGGCACCAAATACAGGTAAGTGTAACCCTCCACCCCCTAATTTATAAAGATGCCACGGAAAGAATACTGTATTAAGCTGGAAAGGAAGGCAGAAAAGGGAAAAGTGAGCGCGAGTTGATGTAGTTTTTGAAGGAATTTGTCTATTTAGCGGTTTCATTCCGATGGAAAATGCTTAGAAGTTGAAGTTATAGTGAAGATGGGGGACGAGTGACAAGAAAATTATTTTTTGAAAGTATTCATTTCAAATTATTTACATTATATTAATTTATATGCATCTAAACATACTGCATATTGTTTTGCATTTTAATTACTTATTTAATTGATATAAACATATTTAAAATGTAAGGAATCGTAATGTAAAATGTAATGTAATCTTGTAAATGTAAAATATAAGGAATAATTCTAAATGTAGGAAGCAAAAACAATTTAGGCAACTATTTGAGGTAAATTCAACAATGTTTTAATTATGGCATAGATTCCTTTAAATATTATATTGTATGGATAAAAAGCTTAAATAATTTAAATTAGGCTGTTCAAATGGAGCTCTTTATCTTTTTAAATCTCAAAATCATTGCACCTATCCACATAGCATATTTTTACTTTCAAAATTAGAATTCAATTAATATCAAAGTAAGAATAAATTAGTATCAGTAAATTTTTATTTGATCCAATAGGGTTGCTGCATAAGATTGCCCTAATTATACATGTATTAGGTCCATTCACTTTATTCATAGTCAAATGAATATAATTCAAATATCTACAGCCAAATAAATAAACAAAAAAATTGTGTTTTGTGACACATGGAATTTAATAGTTAGGAGACCTGGGGAAGAATAGCAATCATCTAATTACGAATCATTTTCAAAAACAGCTGTAACAAATTCATGTATTAAAATTTCCGAACTTCATATATTATAAGAATGGATAATAAATTTTTGCAAAACGTCGCCGCACAGCTATATAAATTCGGCATGTACATCATTAAAAAAATAACCTATCATAAACTGAATGTGAAAGTGAAGGTGAGGGGAGGGATGGAATACTCTGCAACATACATTAATGAAAGAAACACAGTTTTTAGCTAAGGAAAGAAATCAGAAGGCAGAGCTTTTAGAGTATGAATTACACAAAATCAAGATTTCCAAAAGCGATACAGCAAAGAGCGGAAATTCATCGTAGATGTTATTTCTATTTAATAAATAAAGGATGACACACAATGTATATGGAAATAAGTAAGCAATAAAAATGCTAATTAATCTGGGTGGCGTAGTTCAATCACTCCATCGAAATTGCATCGAAGCAGGTGGCACAGCGCTGAAGGAAGAAAAAAAAAATGTATCGATGCTTGAAGTGATTGATTTTACTTGTGCTGCGGTAGTTAGATATCGCTTCCAATGATAAGGGAAACTTAATTATCGGAAAATTCCGTAGAGATAATCCTGAAAAGAACGACACATTTTGAAAAAAAAAATATTAGGCTTAGATAACTGGAAATTTTTAATCTTTTTGTTTTAGAACTCATGAGGTTCTTAGAATTTTACTTCCTGCGGTGATTTTTTTTTGGCAGTGAAATCTAATTATAAAATTAGCTGCACGAGATTGCTAAATTAGATCGAATCCGAAGCAATTTTGATACATTTGTTTGTACCATTGAAAAGAGAGAGAATACGTGATTTACGTGAAATCAAAAAATTTCAATGTTATACAAGAATTGCATTTCATTTTAATATAGCTTTTATGTGATTTAAAATATCCAATAAGAAATTAGATTTGCTTAAATTAATGAAAAGAGTTTAAGTTTCAATGAGATGCTTTTAAGTATTCTTTTAAAATTAATTTTAATGCTAATTTTGGGAAATAAATTTCTTTAAAAAAATCTACGAACTTTTATTTATAATTATCCATTCACATAGTTGTAAAAAAGGGAAGGAAAAAAATATTATTGTGTATTTTTAAAAAAGGAATAAAAAAACAAATCAGAAATTTACGTCAGTTAAAAATAAGGGTCTTTAATAACTAAAAATAATCAAGTCTTATATTATATAAATTTCGTTATAGGACTATTACATCTTCGTCTCTGATTTAAAATCTTTTTGGAGAAAGCTCCAAACAATTTTAAAAAGAACCTTCTTTTTTAAATTCGTTGTCAAAGGATCCGGCAACATGGAAGCTCTCTTAAGAAACTATCGATCTCAAATAGCAATTTGTTCGTTGAAAAGAATTTAAAATCGTATAAAATCATAGGCTCTAATAATGATTTTTAAAATGGAAAGTTAACAGGCTGTTCAATTTTACATTTTCAAAGTTCCAAGAAAATTGTGGAAGGGCGAATTTTTAGGTGTTAAAATAATCAAACATTTATCTTAGGTTAATCCCTCGGCTGATTTGGATCTCCATTATCATGCGGAAATCAAAATAAATCAATTGCTTTCAAATTTTCCATACTTAACTATTTTTAAAAATTTCATTGCATTATTCTAATTTTTTATATCACAATTTTGATCTTTTATATTATCAAGAAAATAGAAGATACATAATTTGGAGAGCTTTCAAAGATAGCAAAAGATAATTTAAAATACTATGATAAAAAAGTCCTTCTTTTGGAAAATCTTTTATTCACTGATTGTAATACTATATCACAACATATTCTTAAATAACATGCAGTCAGATGCTATAAAATGGGTTTATTTAATTTCATCATGTAACTGTATCACATTAAGAGATTCCAGTATTTAGATTTTCTCTGTAGCAGTTAAAATAAATCACACTCAAATTATAGAAAGACAAAAAAAATGTATAAATTATGTTCGTCAATAATTCTTTCAAGACATAATAAACTAATAAATAATTATTTATCATAAAAACTTATACTGGTATTTTATTTGGATTTTGAAGCTTAAATCTCTGACGTTACTTAATTGGGAAGGGGGAGGGGCATGGCAGGAACAGCTAATATATTTATTCAAATTTACACCGTTTTTGTTTCCCCTCAGATATTCCTCCTCTTTTAGCCAAATGCATTAGGATATCGAAATTAAACCACATCAGTTGGTGTATTTTCTAAGAATCCAGCAGAAACGTATATTATTCATTACATTTTACATCAAGATTATAAAAAAAAATCTACTTACGTACGAATTTGAATAATGTACTTCATTACTTAATCGCATTTTTAAAAATCCTCTCTCGTACTAATTACGGTTCTTTAAATATGAAAAATCAGTTAAAAAAGATTTTTAAAAAAGATATTAAAAAAAGGAGCAAAATAAAGAAATAAATACCATTAATAAAATGAATTTTATGCTTTTCATTTTATGAAAACCTTTAATCACGTAAAATTACAGAAGCACAAACTGCTACTGAAAACTACTGTGGTGGGAAAAAAATCGCCGTTAGGTGCTGATTATTTTTAAGTATAGGTAGACAAAAGAAAATGAACTTGAAAGAGAAGAATCGCCTCGTGGGTTGCCAATTACAAGAAGCTGTGACACAGCAGGTTGCCAATTACCAAATGGAAAGAAAACCGAAACATTTCCAAGAATTCTACATCAAGGCTTTCACACCTTTATCGTTATTGTTATCGATATCAAATTTCGTTTGAAACAAATAGTATGCAAAAGAAATAAATAAAACCATTCTTGAAGGGCAATACTGTTTTTAAATAAAAACAGCTTATTATAATAATTCTGTTATGATATTCGTAGTTTATTGCTCAGTCTCCATCATCAATGTATATTTGAAACGGCTGTTTGGATATAATTTTTAGATTGAAAATAAATCCGTCCGAAGAAGTCCTTAGAACGAAATGACTCACTACTTATATGCTACGCAATAATAATGATAATAATTTTTAACTCTTTTTCATCTAATATTATTCGAAAGAAATCCGAAACAAATAAGAGTCGGAGGAATATTCCGCCAAATTCATAATATTTTAATATTTAATAACTTTTATCGTGTCACAAATCCATTAGTCAAAACGTGAAAACGGCAATGTTAAATCAATGTGTAATAAAGTGGACTCTCTCTGGAGTTGTATGAAGTAACAAGAATTTATCTGACTCCTGCATAGTAAAATAATAAAATCAGAACTGGAAAAAACCTCCTTCTATTTGTGTATTAAAATTAGATTTTTTTTAAATGAAAAATTAGGAGGTCAAAACAGAAATCGCAAGGCCATGAACCCCATAAGATAGTGCTCCAATTAAATTGAATTTGTAATCAAATTTATAATATATTTTCAAACTTCCATAAGGAATATAAGGATTTTTTTCTTAAAATACTCAGCGTGGCTTGATTTCTTTCTTGAATTGATTTCTGATCTGCAGAATATGTTTATTTTTGTTTCAATCTCCAGAGTTTTGATTAAATAAATTTCTATTTTTTAGTACTTTGATAAACGCATTCTTATTAAAAAGTTTTTTTATACTTATCATTTGGTAGTTTTTAACTTTTAATATAGTTATAATTCATTTTTTATTATTAGTAGAAGATGGGCTCAACTAGACGGGATGATATTCTGTTAACTACATCTCGGATCTAATTAAATACCAAATGACTTTCTCCTGCCCTCCACCATACAATTCTCTCTCTTGTTAACATTTGTTTACTTGCAGTAGAGCCTTCTCTATATATAATTTTCATGAATGTTCAATTCTTCATGAATACTCATTAAAATCATTTTCAAAAAAGGGATTCAGTTCTAGGAGAGAATCCACTGAAAATATGAAATCGAAAAAAAAAATTGCTGAATGAAAATATTTAATATCCTGGTGGCTTTGAAGCAAAAACATAATGATGGCATAAATTGCAGACTAAGTTCATTGATTTTTTTGCTAAAAACTAATATAACTTATAATAAAGCTCAATATTTATGTGTATGTGTGTGTGTTGGCACTTTACAGCCCTGGCCATTGGACCTAAAGCTACCAAATTTGGTACATGTACACTTTGGGTGTCGAAAATGAGCACCTTGAACCATTTTTAAAAATTTTTAATTTGAATTAATTAAAAATTAAGCGAAATTTCGAAGTTTATTGGCCATAACTTTGGAAAATATTATAGCACAAATTTGGTTTGTACATCATATTAAACATAAAGACGCATCTTTTTTGTGATACTAATATTTTATTCAATAAATAAAATTTCAATTTTTTAAGGCATATAAATAATTTTATCATATTTTTCAACAATAAAATTAAAACTGAAACTGCACGCACGCGTTTCGAGTAAAAGAGGGAAAAATTATCTTTTATCTACATGTTGCCATCAGGTTGACAAAAACTCAAATTAAAAAATAAATGAACTATTAGTGCAAATTAAACATATAAAAATGTACTTTCCAGCACGTGTCTGTATGAATGGAATAAATATGGGATATGTTTTTTTCTAAAAAGAAAATGCAAAGGAAAGTTTTAGTGACTTTTACGGTATTATTAATTAAATAAAACAACTTTATTTAAAACAAATATGGTTTAATACATATCTTTTCAATTCAAGCCCCAACGGCTAATTTGTAAAATTTTAATAATAGAAATACATCTATAAAGAGGGTCTAAAGGAAGCAAATAATTACACAGTATGTAAGATGCATAAAAATGTTTTAATAAATGAAGAAAGTTTAGCTTTTATCTGGATCCTCTGCTCTGTGGGTCATATTTAACAAGATCTTTTTCAGCCACTAATATTTTAAATAAAGTGAGATAAACATCAATTAACTAAGTCAGTCTTTAAAAACTGACTGATTTATAAATATTTGAATATTACTATTCAATAAAAGAAGGGAATCTGGTAAATTTTTATTGAATAATTCTTTAGATATAAAAAAAATTATTCCGCCTTAAGATTCTTACACATAAGACTCAAATGCTGATGAACTATGTTTTCAATATTGACATTAAAAAAAAGATGGATAGTTTCAGTAAAAAATTTAATTTAAATAACTTTAACTTTAATTTAATAATGAAGTTTTGCGGGAGCTGATAGATAGTTGGAGAGGCATATAATACATAACGGGCTTAAGGCCTTTATAATGGCCTGAGTGAAATTATCTGACTATCAAAATTTGAGCCTTAAAAATATTTTGATGAAGTAGCAATTAAAAGACAAGTTACATAAAGTATTTGACAATGACGTTACATATTAGTTCCATAAAAATATAAAATGGGAAATTTCCAATTTTTTAAGTGATTTTTAATCATGATTATCGTTATTCTTACACAAATAAATTAGTCATTAAAAACTACCTGAATTGCTTAACCCCAAATCTGAAATCGTGGTTTGTGCTTAAGATAAGGACGCAAATCAAATGGACATCGAATTTTTCTGCTTCTATTATCACAGACGGCGATTAACGATTATATGTACTATTATTATTAATGCAGAATATTGTACTCAGCTGTTTCGAATATTTTTTATTGATTATTTACTAGGAAAGTTAGATTTAAGATCTGAAACGATTTCTCTGATTCTCACAAAATAAATATTTGTTCGCATCAGTTGTGTTTTTATGCTATGTGCGAATATTTTAGTTCTTCCCTTTTATAGCATTCTAAACTTTTAACTTTCAATAGTAATGTATTTATCTGCAAGTAAAATATATAGTCTTTCGAGAGGCTTTCTTCTTTTTTATGAGAGTAGTTTGCAGATATTTTAGGGGGGGGAGCAATGTTAAAACTGCACATATTTTCATGAAGTTCCGAAATAAGCTATTAGCATGCGATCTTTGGAGTTTTATTTGACAATTAATCGCTGGAATGCAGTTAAAAAGGAAGAACTAGAAAATTGGATGTAGTTCTTCCAATCGATTGATACTGAAAATTGGTACAGAACTAAAACTGCACTCATAAAATCATATACCAAACTTAATGTATTTAAGTCATCATGATTACAGACTTATGAAAGGATAGACCGACAAATGATCAACCCTATGCGGGATTTGGTTCCAAATTTGATATATATCTACACTTCATATGTAACATTTATGTACCAAATTTTATCCATCTAGCTCTTACCATTATGCAGTTATTGTGTTACCTGATATTAGGACGACTGGATAGACATATTTCCTCTGAATGGATTTTGTTAGAAATTCGATAAAAATTTACAAATATTTGTGTATACTAAATTTCAACCTTCTAAGTCCCGATTTTTGTTCATAGAGACACACTCAAACCTATATTCATAAATTAAAAATTCGTTCGTGTTCAGAGAAGTGTAGAACGTGGAATTCATCAAAATCTCGAGTTTGATTTTTTAAAAATGATTTTGAAATTATATGACTACTTCATATATGAGAAAGTAAAAAGGAAACTCAAAAACACTTTATTCGCTATAATAATCCAAACCAGTTATAAATTTTTATTAATTTATTGATTAGTTGAGCAAAGAGTAGAAATGTGTACCAATGATTAACGCCATCGGCTCTGCATGGAAGACAAGTCCAACGCTCGACCTTCTCTTAGATATCCAATTTTCGTTTTCAAAAAAAAAAAAAAAAAAAAAAAAGCTTCAGCGTTTTATATTGTTGAAGCATTAAAATCCCAATTATGCAACAGATTTTCTTCTAATTTTGATCACAAACACATTGAAACATAAAGAAGGTTTCAATGAAGGTTTCGTGATAGTTAGTGTAATAGTTCATTTCTTCCGATGCAATAAATTTTTCCAAGCATACTCTGATCTTGTTATTTTTCAACAAGGAACTTGTCTGCTGCTTTCCTTTTCGATATTTTACTTCAGTTTTTATGTTTATTCTTTTCAGTTTACAGCAACTAGGTATTTATGCTTTTCAGTATTAACGGTGATTTTGTGATTATAAATATTTTTTGTGTCTTTTATAATAAATTACTGATTGATTTTTAAAAATAAGTGTTTAGTATTTCACTTATTCTGAAAAGAGGTTTACTTTAACAGCATCGAATATTTTTTTATAGGAGATGCAGATCATGAGTGAAATTCGTGTATTGTAATATTTTATGCAAAAGCAATTTTTGAATTGAAGATATTTTGCATTCGTATTTTTCCCAACAAATGCCGGGAGTCCACTAATATTAAATAAAAGTGTTGAAAATATTTCCCACATTACTAGATCCTTTAAAAATAAAAAATAAAAATCATTTACTGTTTCGCTTCAAGTTATCACAAAAAAGCATGCATTTAACTAGTGCTGCAACTGTTTTAGGAAGCACAATGCTTAGGCTCAGAGAAGAACACCACTGCGTGAATATCACCTCTGTCTGTCTTGTATAAGGTCACTTATACAAAATCTTTTACCTTCTTAATCTGATGACACTTTTTATTTTGGAAATTTTGCTAGCCCCTCTTAAAGCATTTTCAGTAATGCATTAATATTGTTTATATTAATTAAATTATTTTCCACTTTTTAAATTTTGAAATCGCTTTTTTCTAAAACAGTGGCGTAACAGGTGGATCAGACAGGACAAATACCCTGTATGCCATTACCAAAGAGACCTAAAAACTGTATAATAAATAGTTGTCTTAATTTTTTCTTAACTCTTCAGAACTAATACTTCCACAGAATTAACATATAACTTCTAACAACAAAAATGAATGCTTAATATTTTAATATCTTACACAACTTCTTGAAATTCAGTCCCTCCCTAGGCTCCATGTTTTTGTTTTTTTTGTAGGAAGCGGGGTAGGGGAGAGCAGTAGGATTGCCTTTAAAAAAGGAAAGGGACTCTGTTTTGATATTTGCCTTTGGCACCATTTACTGCTGGTAAGCCTCTTCTGCCAGTCGGCTTCTCTGATACGAGATCAAAATTTGATTAATCGATAAATGATAATTAAGCTCGGTAAATGTTAAGATAGTGCAGTGTTATTAAGGATACAAAGGTGCACAAAACTTCAAAATTCTGTCACATAAAGAGACAAAAACAGTAAGCGAAAGAGATTAATAAGCTCGATGTGCTAATGAGAAAAATCGCTTTGTTACTGTCGAACTAATTATATGGAGAGTTTTATTTTGATATTCATGTAACAATGAGATTCTTAAAACATAGCTTTGCATGTCCACTTGGTGTGGCATAAAATATCGCAGAGGATTCCTCAAAGTTTAAAAGCTCTTTCTTCTTAAGCCTTTTCAAATAATTGTAATGAATAATGCAAAACAATAAATTTCAAAATTTCGAAAAAATTATCAAGCATTAAAAAAGAAAAGATGATTTTTAAAAAAATTAATTGATGTAAAAATTGTGATAGAATGATTATATCAAAAGATAGATCTTAAAAGCAAAAAAAAAAAAAAAAAAATTAGAAAATTCATTTTTATCTTAATCAAATTTATGATGCCTTTATTTCTTATGATTTCAATGTGACTTTATAATAAAATATGAAATATCCAAATCTTATTCGGTATGCAACTCCAAATATGCTATTTTCCCTTAAATGTATAGCCATATCCGAGAAAAGACGATTGCAAATCATATTGAAGAAGATAATCTTTTATAAATATTCTAGAAAGAAATATTTTTAATTCGAATTCTTTATAATATTTTTAATTTTTTGTGTTAAATATTTCAGCATCAAAATATAAATATAAAAGTGTGGGAGCCTACAAATATACTCTTAAGTAAATTGGAATTTTAAATGCATTTATAATATATTTTGAATTTAAATGCATATCCAAGAATATTTTTTTTCAGATGAATGCATCATTTTAATTTCTTTATTATGCTACCTCATTTTTGATTTTAAAAATTATATTACTTCGTGATTTTATCATAGCAAAAAAGGTCATTATTTTTTTATTTATTATTTTCTACTTTTTTTAGCTTTTAACATATTTCTTAATTTATATTTACAAGTATTGTAGAATTCGAGAAATTAGTATTCCTCGAAAACGCTACCTCTGAGAAATCAATGTTTAGCAAAATTTATATATTAATTGATAGTTAAAAGCTCTAAAAATACTGAAATATTCTACTGTCGACAAGAATCTATAATTGTATAGAATTTCAGAACTCTAATACACGAGGAAGTCGTTGTAAATCGATTACAAAATTCCTTCCTTACAAACATGAGGCACAAGGAGTTAAGTAACAGTGCCTGCTAATAAGAAAAATGACTTCAACATTACAATGGAATTTTGTTCTTCTAAGTTCTTTAGTTCTTCTTTAGTTCAAGATTATTCTAATTGAATTTCCTCATATTTATAAAACTAATATGAGAATTTTGTATTTATTTTCTAATTAAATAGTTGCAACTTAATTCTGCATTTAAAAATGGATGACAAGTGGGAAATGTTCAGGAATTCTGTTATCCACACACAAGCGCGGATTCACCTGCGAAAATCTAATCCATTCTATCTCATTTAACATTCAAATTGGTAAGATATAAACATAGACCTAGTGCCGTCAGAGAAACAATTTCGATGTCTAGCTAAGACTTGTTTATCACTGGCATTGTTTCACCACCATTCACAGAACTGCCTGACTTCACCGCCAAGCAGTTCTATGAATGGCAGTGAAACCTCCTTCGGAGAATATGTAAAATAAACTCATACTTTTTCGATAATTTACTAGTTTTTGGATAACTTCCCATGTTACTCGTTTATCTACACACGTAAGAAGACTGCTTCTACCACAATTAATTTTCACCTTTTTTACAATTTCCGAAATATTTTTTTACATTTCTCACGAATATAAAAATCATGTACAACTAAAATTATGCAAACAGGGCTAGTCTCATGGCCATGCATTTTTACTCAGCATGAATAAGGAATACTTTAGATGCGGATATATGAAAAATATTTTAGTTTCAGAAAGATTTTTAGAGAAATTTATAACAAATCCAGAGAGATGAGGATTATAGTAATGTAGGATATGACTCAAATATACTTGAATAGACTAACTTAACTAAGTCTCCCAATGCTACTAAATACTCTGAAATATGAACTTTTCTACAGAAAATGAAATACTTTCCCTTGCTTATAAAACAAACAACAAAAGTCTAACAATAGTTATTTTGCTTACTCAATATGTCTTTTAATTTGCGTCTTTGTAAGATAACCAAATATCCGGATGCTAAGTAAGTAAATTACTATTTCCAGAGATAAGATGTTGATTTGCGATGTAAGGTTTCAAATGTCGCGTTAATTACTCCGGGGCAGTTAAAGTCCCCCTCTCCGAATAACTACTTTGAGATAGTTAGATTTTATCTGCACCACCACATGTGGATACTTTTCCCTGTTAATTATAGTTTAGCCTATCGTTGATTGTAGAAACAACAGGAGGCATAAAAGACTAATTTGGAAGTTTCTTATCTGCCATTTTCAGTTTCTAAATCTTAAAGGAAGAAGGTATGTCTCGGGAATTTCTGTTCAAGGTCAAACTTGGTATATTAATAGTATAAGTTTAGGAGATTCACCATTTTATGAAGGCATAATAGCTCACCAATAACAATTGAAATGACTATAAACTTTTTGCAGAGCTAATAACTACAAATCTTTTGCTACTAAGTATATTATTATAAGTTGTTACAAGCAGGGTATTGAATTTTGCTGGATGTCGGAACGTCTGCTGTAAGGCAAGCATTTGAAAGATATTTCCATAAAGTTCGTCATTCACAGAGCCCATTTAAAAATTTGAATAACTGTGAAATGGGAAATTAAACTACAGAGTTGGTAGTGAAATATGGTGGTTCCTAAAAATAATTGTTAAATAATTCTAAAAAATAATTCTAAAATAAATCGTTTTGCCTACTTAAATATGCTGAAAGAGAATATTAGTAAGAATTTGATGAAACTGAGTGTATAAAATATTTTTCAACTAGACAAAAGCAAAGAGCTGATTTTGCTCCTCTTTAACGCAACAAAATCCCAAACAATTCCCCACTCCTGCTGTCAGATTTGAATTTGAAATATTATATCTGGGCAATAAAGAAGTCAAAATTAAGAAACAAAAATGTAACAAGCAAAGAATTGCTTTGAAATGCATAAAAAAACTCAAAAATTGTGTGGTTTATTATGCAACAGAGAGAAATGAAATTTTTCATTCTACGCCCCCCTCCCAAAAAAACGTTTCATATAGACTATGAAATATAAATTCCCTAATGGTTTGTGATATTTTGAATATTAAAAAAATTAACAATGATGAAAATTTAATTTCTTTGCTGAAAGGAAGGTTACGAAAACATTTTAAAATGTATCCAACATAATTTATTTTTTATAAAGACATTTTACTCAAACCTGTATAGTTTAATTCATTTTTATGGAAGAAAGCTCTTCCGTAATTGCTATGTAGTGCAAAGGATTAATCACTTTTTTTGCCTTAGATCCCGTTTAAAGACATACCACATACAGTTGAGATCAGTTATGTTGTGTTTGTTATTGTTATGTCACAAGGGGAAGATTTAATAAAAATAAAGTAGTTAACTCCCCTCAATGATCCACTCTCCAGTAAAAAAATTCTTTATGTATCAATTTAGATGTGACGATTATGAACAATCCTTGATACCTTTGAAAAAATAAGCTATGATTTCTTACTTAAAATTTGATAATAATATAAATTAATGTATTGCTTTATTTAGTAAAATTTAGGCTCCTGTTTGAAACAACAGTAAGACTATTTTGGGATGGATTTCATAATTTTGAAATGTGATAAGATGACAAACACCATTACTTGGCAGGCATCTAATTTTTCAAATTTCAGCACCAAACAAGTGGTTGAACAATTCACTTCTAAGAATTTAATGCATACCATTTCTGTTTACATGGAAAGACTTCGTTGAAATTGGATTTCGAGCCTGGAATCTGACTTGGTCTCAAAGCTCTGATCTTATGATCGCACTCTCTAAGTGCAATGCCATAATATTAAAAGATGAGCCGTAATATTAGGGGGTATCTTGAAATGCTATAGTTTTTTAAGCTATTTTCCGAATTTTTGCAATCTAGATATCATATATAAACGAAACTTCCTAACATAGGAAATCGTAGTAACCGAACGATTCCATCTGAATATTTAACATAGTCACAGAGAATAATATTACGCGATTCATAATCACCACCTAGAGAACTTTTAGAAATAAAAATTTATGGAGGCTTTATTCTAATTGCAAAAAGCTAGGAGGAGGGGACACCTAATGAGGAAAAGGAATCAAAACTAGCTCACTGGATTTTTAGGTTTTTACTTTTCTGATGAAACCCTATATTCAAACTTCAAATATTGGAAAATACAATATGTAAATTATTAGAACTGTGAATATTTGTTTACATATTTAGATTTCTATAATTTTAAACGTTTACAAACAACTTTAAATGTTTTTATATGTTTAAATGTTTTTGTTACAAGTAATTATTCTTAATAGTGCGATTTTAAAATTTCAAGGACAAAAATTACTCACCAAACAAATATACTGTGAGCATAAAACTGAAGGAAGATTCAAAACATGTTGCAAAAGGCATTTTTATTTTTATATGCTAATTTCCTGGAAACTTCCTAGAACAAGAAGAAAAGAAAATGAACGATTAAAAAGCAAACAATGAAAGACTTAATTTAGAATGAATATTGTATTAGAATAAATATAAAAGTATTGATGCGTGAAAAGAATTAATCAAAAAGTAGATAATTCTCGGAAACTGTATGAAAAATTAATTATTTGACCAAAATGCCTACTATCAAGCACCACAAAAGATGTATTATTTTATCAAACTTTTTCTTATTCCCATCTCAAAGCTCTCCTCTATTTTTCTAATTATCACCCATGAAAACAGTTTTCCAATATTGTCCTCGAAAAACCGAAAATAACAATCGATCTCAAGCATTATTTCTCATAACATCTTCCTTCGCACATAAAAAATGGCCAGAGAAAGAAAAATAAAAAGGTGTTTTTCCCACCATATGTTGCATTTTAATGGAAAACAAACCTTTTAATGGGCCGATTTCATGCCTCAGTTTAATTCTCGTAACTCAACGCATGAACACATAAATATCATTTAAAATGTGCAAGCAATGATTTGAGCTTTTGTGGGAAGAATAAATTACATAGCGGTGGACATTCAGTGGGAAAATAAATCTTTTAATGAACCCCCTTCCCTCAGCGGTAATATCTGAGTGACTCCGAAACTTAATCAAGACATTATTTGCTGATTCAATTATTTATATTCAAGATCAATGAAAAATGAATAACAATTTGTTTTCAAGGACGCAAATGTTCTATGACTGTAATGAAGTTATTTTGTAATTATAGTTTTGTACGGAGATTTTTAACCTGGAAGTCGATGGACTCTAGAAGGTCAATGTCTATTGAAAGAAAGAAGCTGTAAGTAGTAAATGGATTGTGATTCCTAAAAGTCAGATTATTTTTAATTGACTATGAATAATTTTACTTAGACTCATTAAAAGGTTTTTTTTTCGTTGACTATATAAGTTTTCTTCGCTTTTTTCCCAGCTGTACTTTTACAAACTTTATATAAAAACTTAGGGATTGGTGGGTTATTTATAATGCTGGTATTAATAATATATCGATGAAGAAAACAAATTGTTAATTAAAAAAGGAACTCCATTACCATCATATGAATCAAACATGAAACGCACCATATTTGTTCCATGAATCATATTTGTTTGGCACTGACATTGTTTCAGGATATGTTTGTCAACGGATTCTAAAACCCTCCACAGTTTTGCGAATGCGTTAGGATGGGTTTAATTCGGCAAAACAGGGGTGATAGGAAAGAGAAAAGGAGGAGATATTTAAATTTAACTATAAAGTGAACTCCAAAAATTGCACATATTCTTCCGTGTGTCACTCTTTAGTGAGATAGAACCTTAAAAAATTGGTCGTATCAAAATACTGAAAAAGGCAGTACGTATTTTACATGAAATTCATTTCTAAATGAATGGTGATATAGGGTTTTTTAAATAAACCTAAGTAATTTTTACATTGGAAATACTTTAAAATAGATTAACGCTAATAAAAGTGAATATAATTGTTTATTTCTAACATATGTCATTAAATATGGGCCAAATCATTTCTACCAAAGAATCGGAAAACAAGAGATGGAACAACAACAATGTCCATTTTAAGATTTGTGAGAAGAATACTTCTTTGGCTACTGGAAAACTTTCAAGAAAAATTACAAAAACGGAGACAATTATACAAAGATATTATACAAGACAAAACAACAATTATACAAGACAAAAGTAGACAAAATTTAAAACATGAAAAACAAGCATAAAATAATGTTGAAATTGCTACTAAACTACGAGATGATCTTTTTAGAAGTTAATCTATTACATTTATATGATTTACTGCAAGATTTATCATTGAAACAAATTCATACCAATGAATAAAAAAAAGAAAGGTTATAACAGCTAGTATGCGAGAAATAAATTTACTTTGAACCTGTCAGTGCAAATAACATGTTCTTCGCTCATAAACACAGGAAAAGAGGTTCGTGCAAGAGGAATTCACCCTTATCAAATCTACTTAATAGCATGAATAATACATTTTTTAAAAACATAATATATAATTAATTTAGGTTGCTTTTAGCAAATCGTAACAAAATAGAAGAAGGGATAGATAATCTATTTTTTTTAATATTGTGATGACTAACTTGCTCAGTAGCTCATCTTTTAAACATGATTAAGAGCGTAATTAAGTTTAATGAGGTTGCCATTTCGTTCCTTGTAAATATTGCCCTTTTTTAAATCTCTTGTCGTATAGTAATAAGCATATTTTTAATCACATTTTAATTGTGGAATGTATTATCAGTTGGATAAGTTTTAGTTATAATGAAAACCTGTTAAGAATTTTTGGCTACGACTCGAAATATACTTTTTCTGTATTTCCTTCCTCCAACTGAAATTTTAAGAAATATATTTGCCTTTAAATGAGTTTGCAATAAAAAAGTAATATAATCAATTGGCTATATATATTTAAAATAAACAGGTGAAAATTCCATACAAAGCAATTTTAATATACAAAAATACATATTGTAAAATTTTTTCTATCCTTTTTTACTAAAAAAATATCTATTTCTTTGGTTAAATAGGTTAAAAAGAATTAAGTTCTCAAAGATATTTACCTCAATCCTTTGCGCTCTGAAAGTAGTCAGATGCATAACTATGTACTTAATACAATAACTTATTTATTATTATAAACAATAAATTAATATATATATATTATTTTAAATTGAAATTCCACGAAAAATTCATCTACTACTTTTTACCATTCTGTAGGCATTTTTAACAATCAAAATTGAAAAATTAACAAAGCGTCAAAATTATGCGCTGCCTTGAATGGTGCCTGAGAGGAGTCATCAGAGTGCAATAGGTTAAAATATGTGCAAATAGCAACGAGTTTTCAAAACTGTTAATACCGTTACTAATACCAAACTTGTTAATAATTGTTAATAACTTTTTTGTTGACTCTTTAATTTTCATCCCACTTTGTACGTAATTTAAGAAGTAGAGCTTTTCTTTCGCAATTGAAAATTTCAGTTTAGGGGACATACTCATTGCCAAAAATCTCAACTGAATCTTTAAAAGCAAAAATTTCTTTTCTAGTTAGAACAGGGATTTGCAGAAGAGAAGTTCACCGGTAAATGTAGCATATCTTAACATAAAAGATTTCAAATATTTTAATAATTTCTACTATAATTATAATCAATGAATATTTTTATCTAATTTCTATTCCTTCTTATCAACAAAACCAAGAATATTTTTTTACTTCAAAAAATAATTTTTAAAAATTTTTATTCAGCATTTAGAAATTTCATTCTAAAACTGCTTTTATATAATTCGAATTATATGCGAACTGTTTTACTATACATAATCAAAAAAATCTGAAATAAGTTGTATTTAAGGAGACTTTCGGCATTTGGGAGTTTCACTGGTTTAGTTAAAATATAATCATTAAAACCTAATGTATAGATGCATTGAATATATTGATGCAAAATAAGTATTAAAAATTCTTTAAAATCAAGGACGTGAGCTCATTCAGTACAACCATTTCTACTATTAATTTTTTTTTCTAAATTAAAAGTTACCTGATTATGCAAAAATAAAAAAAAAATGATTAACTTTTACCTCATAGCATTGAAAAATGTTGCATTTTTAGATGCCGAGCTTTTCTCTATGACAATTTTTACTACAAACTACTCTCCTTCCGTTTAAGTCAAATTGAAAGATAAAATATATTATAAAATGTTATGATATATTTGCAACCAAGTAGATGGTTTTAAATTAAATCAGACTCATTAATATACTATGTTCAACAACATAATATAATAGAACAATGCATCTTTCCTCTCAAAAATAAATGAGGAGGAGGATGTCGTGTCCATGTAAACGCAGAAAAGGGATGCAGTAGCTTCTGAGGGTAAAAACCCTTTGGCACCAGAAGGCAGAAGTCTGACTTCTAATTCAAATGAAGATGATACGCACACACATTCGCTTGTACGACCCTTTTTATAGAGGTGATCATTCCCAAATCTCATAGATAAAACATAAGGAAAGAGCAACCATGCCCGAACTAGGGATGCCCAGGTCACGAGGCAGACGCGCTACTCCAAAGCCAGGACGCCGGCCTCAAAAATAAATCGTACTACTAAATAGCTTTTATAGAAAACTTTCCTTATAGTCTCTTTTTATTGTGTAAAGTTCATTTTGTTCTAACTTTAATAGAATAAGCGACTCATAGATCTAACTTAAATAGGATAACCAACTTTTCTTTCTATATCTTTATTTATGAAACAAAATTTCGTAAAATTAACCTAGATTTTCACTATTCATACGTTATCCAGTAAAAACAATGTATGTTATTTTTTCTTTTCTAAAAAAGGTTTAAAAATGTTTTATAAAGTTGTTTTTTTATTTAGAAAATTTATTTTGCTTTGTGAATTTTCACTTTTCTCATATCCCAGACTGATTAAACCGAACTCCTATTATTTAAGCTTCTAATGGCTATAAAAACTGCTTCAGTCCTGAATATTATTCATCCATAACATTTAGTGACTTTTCAGAATACCTCAATGTTATACATGAATATTTCCATAAATGTTTGAACATTATGGCGAATATTCATTTTTATGTATTTATTATTCATTTTTTTAGCTCATTACGAACAAAAAATGAGTATCATCCTCCAATTTTGGTATTTTTGTTACTTGGAATGAATATGCTACCCGTTCAATTTAGTATTAGTTAGTCTGAAAATGTACCAATAATGAAGGATAAGTTATTTAAAATTATTATATAGTAATTGCTTAAAAAAGAGATCCCTCAAAATGTAACTTGGCCATGTTGTTTCCACCATCATAAGAAATCGACACAATGCAGGCAGCTGAAAAATAGTTGCAGCAAATATATGGACATTTTTTTTATCCCCAATTTAATAAGAAATATACAATATAAAATATTGATTTTTTAAGAAACCGATTCAACGCATGTTCACTGATAATAATATAAAATGGTAAGTATTAGGCCTATAATAATCAAGATTGTTATTTTTTGAATAAAAATTAAAGATGGCAGATTGATGGTAAACTGGAACTTTTGAAAATCATTTAATTTCAAACTCTGGTAGAGTTTGTAAATAGTATAGTAAGAAAAACCTAAAGAATGAATAGAAAGAAGTTTTTAAATAAAATTTCATTGAAATGAAATTAAAATATGACTTGATTAACTAACGTTATTCTATGAATTCATTTCTATGTTATCAAAGTAATTGTGAAATTTTACTGAGAGGCAAAGCCATTTGCCTTTCTTTAGTCATTAGGAAAAATATTTGTAGTTCCTTTTGAAAAACGCGAGAATAATGATCTTCCTATATTAACATTAAATCTAATCATCACATTAGTGCAGAACACAGAATATGGGAATAAAACTATTTAGAGAAATAAAATATTTCTACTGAAAAATTATTATATTAGTAACAAAGACACAACCATCTGTAACAATATTAGTATCAACCCCCCCCCCCCTTCTCACACACACGCACAAAAGATGAAGATATTTCCTTGCAAACGCCTTTACATTTTTTAGATCGACCTAGAAGTGTTTTCTTCTAACTTAAAAGTATGAAGTCTATCTAAAATAATCTTCATATATCTTGAAAACTGGGCATTTATCTAACATACCTATATCTTCAGGGTATATTGTACATCATCAATATTGGTTTGTAATTGTGAATAAGAAATAATAGTTAAAGTCTGACATCCCTGAATATTTTGTGTCAGATTATTTTAAAAAGAAACGTTCCCCTTTGCAACGATTAAGGCTCTTAAAAATTTCTAATGCCCAAAGCAGCCGCTAATTTCTTTAAAGATTAAATGCTTCTGATAAGCTAAGCTAATAGAGCCTTATTAACTGAGTGAAAAATAATTTCCTTTGATAAGAGATCATTTGATTGATGAAGCAAAGAGGGAAACAGGAATTGAATCAAGAACAGTGTCCAGTTGATGATATGCGAGGAGAAAATTTCTTAAGTTATTGAAAGCCCCTTTGGAATAATGAGAAACGGAAATATCTTCACTTATAAAAACAGAAAAGACAAAATATGATTATTTCGTACCCTTTTATCTGTTCATTTCGTTTCTTGTCATGTAAGCATCTAGTTAATAATCTAATTGCTGCGTAGCCTCTTGTAACATGAACATCAGACAGTTAAATAACTTAAAGTTGTAATATTTCAACAGTTTTTACAATGGCTTCAACTGGGCATCGATTTTTATAATTTGGTAAAGGCGCAATGATGTTTTTGCAGCAGAGTAAGTTGATATAAGGTTTTAATAGCATACTATTTCTATACTCGTTGTATGCAAAATTTAATAAGAAAATAAACCTAATTCTGTATATAATGGAGGGTTAATTCGGAAAATGCTAAAAAAGAATATTAGCAAATAATGATGAAAAACATTTATTGAAAAGGAATATTTAAATATCAAATTGTAGAAAGTACAGCATCTATTTATCATAGCGCAACGAATATCATAATTGTAATTAATAAGAGCATTTAACAAAAAATATTTTCTTTAAGTGAGATCTTCAAAAAAATGGAATGTTATTATCGCAACATAATAGCACCAAATATGCTTTTTTTATTTTTTTTATAAAAGATTGATTCTCTTGATTTTGATGCCGTAATCATGGCATTTTATTTAATCTAGTTGTCATTCTAATGTAACCAAATATATAATTAAAAATATAAGAACTGTAAAAAAAAACAAGATTTAGCTACTGCTCAGTGGATATTTTATGTTTTTAAAAAATCCTATTTTTCGATGCTACAATACCTAAAAAAGTAATTGGTCAAATAGAGGATTCAATTTTTGTAACGTCAAAATTTTAATATGTGGAAAACGTAATCTACTTTATTGTTCTGCTTTGTGCCGGGAAATAAAATAATTTTTCAAATTGATATACGAGCAATTAAAATTTAAATGATTCAGAGTGTTTGATCACTTAATGGAAATGAATGATGCAAGTTTGAATTTATTTCATCAAACTGCAAATATTTGCCGTCTTTCGTCCGATATTTTATTAATTAATCCACCTATAAATTAATCCTCTAATCCTTCATTAATTAAGCCACTTAATAGTTTAAAAATTAAGTGAAGTTAATAATTTTCAATTCAAAAATCAATATATTAATTATGAATTTAACAAATTCTTTAAATTATATTTCGATTTAAAATTCTGAATTCTTAGCAAACCGTCCGAATGGCACAACATCAATTCTTCAGTGGACTTTGGTTAACTTTAGTCAGAGCATTTCTTCAACTTTTCACTAAATCTATTCTGACTCCAAATTCTTCATTCTTTTCAACAATAATCATAATTCAACGAACTTGTGAAAAAGACAAATATTCTTTTTTATGCTTTTGTCTTTTGTATGGTCGTCACTGAACCGTGCTAGTTGGAAGATGTTTATGTTTATGTTGAACAATATGGGATGAAATTCATGTATTACTCTTCTTGTCGGTCACTTAAACGAAGTTTAATAAAATTCAGTATTTTTCAATTCAGGTGTTACCATGCAGTACGAAGAAGAGCGAACAATCCACCACCCAAGTTGAAAAACGCATTGTTTACTGAAAAAAGATGAAGAAACTAGAACCGGGTATTGATTTTGAGAGTTGAGCATTTTCTTTGCGTAAATATCTTTTATCTAAAGCAAAAATATGTTAGAACTTCAATTTTATGTGTAACACATTTTGCTTGATTTATAAACAATACTTTTGAAAAACATTATTGTTTATAAGTACACTGTCTAATCTGATTTGTGTCACTAAGTAGGAATTCCAGGCTATGGCCAATGAACTATTTGAGGCAACAAGTTTAGCGAATAGTCATATTAAAAAAAGCAATATAAAGATCGGCTGAATGTGATTTTTGTTGAACTTTAAAATTATTTAATTAATGTTTTAAAAGCAAAAATAAATAAGAAACAAAGAGATTAATTTGTGTAATATGTCTACAATTTGTTTTACAATATTTTAAATTTTAGCAAATCATTTATGGCATATTGATTCATTTTTGTGATTCTTTTAATACTTTTTGGCCTAACAGATTTAAAATGAGTTCAATATAGCAAAGTTCATTTCTAAATATCTTTCACAAGTTTTTAATATTCAAACATATTAACTTTATTTTAATTATTTACACAAAGTCCGTTTCATTCAAAGGATTTCAAAAGTACCCATCTAATTTGTATTTTATTTACTAAGAGATATGTGTAAATTTGAATAAATCTTTGATTATAATTTGAACTGACTCACCTCTATATTGATTATATTTTGTATTTTTCAATTATTTTGTATACAGAATAGCCATAAAGTTCGCATGCATATTTTAAACGTTATAATTTTTAAATACATGGGATAGAATAAAATTTAAAAAAAATATTTAAAATCTTGATGTTTCTAGTTTATATATCATCTTGTTAAAGATATCTGCAAAAGAAATTAAAGAATAATTGCAATCATTAAAGAGGAAAATCATAATTAAAATAACATTTAACCACATCTTGCATTATTTAGCTATTTTTATACTTCCTTAATTTGATTTGTTTCGGGTTTGTAAATTTTGTAATCGCTTTTTCGCTCAGTAATATTCAATTATTCTTTGATACTATTCGATAAATATTTTCAGATTTTGATTATTAGGTGATTGATTAATTAAATTGAAATTTTGATTCCATACTGATCCCATCTGGTAGAGAATTTATGAAAAAAAACTCTTTACAAAGTTTACATTATTAAAGGGTCAAATTACAAATTTAGAAAATAACAAAGTTTTTAAATTCTTCATCTTAATATGCTAATAAAAGTATGATTTTAAAATCCAATTTTATTAAATTTATTTCATTTTGTGTTAGGTGATGAAGAATAAGTATTTTCATTTCCCAATATAGTTCCCATATTATTCTGATTATTCTAAACTGACCCGAAAAATATCGTTAGTTTTATGACGTGGTGTTATTTTTTTTATTAACAAAAAATAAATTATAATTTCATTCCTTGCTACAGAAACATAGGCTACTTTAAACCTTGATACTTTGACATGTGCAAAAAAAAAAAAAAAAAAAAAATAGTGTGAACATATCTCCTTAAGTATTAGGGACGGATGGACACCTCCATCTATTAAAAGCATTGACGTTATTTTTCCTAACATGGTTCCCTTTCACTTCCTGACAATTAGGCCTTTCTCCGTTTTGATGTTTCAAATGAATTCCTGTCAAATGAATTCATAAAAAGAAGCTCTTTCTTTTCGGAGGACGGGACAAGCCGTTCATTAATGTCAGCGAACCTCAGAGGAACTAACGACAATAAAATTGAAACGAGAAAGGAAGAAAAAAAATATCTTACTCAAAATGATTCTTTTTCTTTCAAAGCACACACATTCGAATGACATTTTTATCTGAAATAGTAACAAAGAGAGTTTTTGACATATCTATTTTCAAATGATTGAAATGCAACGGGGGTGAATGGAATAGTGGATGGGAAATTATACACCACACAACAAAAGTTTCTAAAGATTCGAGAATATGTTTAATAATTAACCTTAAACACATTTCCCACACCGACAAAAATAGGTGTGCTTTTACTGGTGGACTGGGTCGATAACTGACACATAATTCTTGAAATGATCAATTAATTACAGGTCTTTAGTGTCCAAATGGGAAGTGCTAACTATGTATATGCTCGAATGATGAACACTTGCATATTCTTCCATGGCTTTCATAATTAGAGCCTTAAAAGCATTTCGACAACTATTACATCTCAGTTGCATTGTGACAGAAAGAGAAATGTTGATGAGGTTCAAGTAATGTAACATCTATTTGAGAATATTTCAAAAGGGACGAGGAATAATGTAGGTTTTCCAGCAAATAAACATGTCAACTGAATGTCAGGTAACTGACGAACTAGGAGTATACCACAGACAACTATATTGATGATATTAGAACCACTCCGGTTTGGAATTTAATAGCTTGGAGAAGGTGTTTTTCTCTAAAAAGGTTGTTTGAGACATGAATTTTGAATTCGATTGCGTTTTGGTAATTATGTATTGTACATGCGAAATGGCATGTGTCATCTGTCATACTTGGCATCGGGAATGTCAATAAGAAATGATTAAAATAATTTTCTGTTATTCAAATCTGAATATTTTCAGAAATCGATCGAAAGAAATGCAGCATAGTAAGCATCTCAATATGTTAATAGTATTTGTATAGTAAAGTATACATATATAATTGATGATGAATAAAATATCAAATGATTTAGTATGTTTTGTATAATTATGGAGTTAATAAAATAAATATTTTAATTCGTCTTTTTTTAAATAATTACAAGTTTTAAAATATATTAACGTAATTAATTCATCAGTTATTAGTTAAATTATCATAACTATTTTAGAAAAAATGTCGTTTGAATTTATAGAAATTGCAGATATTTTTTTAAACTTCAAATCCTGTAAGAAAGTTTTGAATAAATATTTGGAAATATATAAATAATACTTGCTAGCTATGTAGTCGTAAAAAGACTCCCACCCCCTCCCATTGAACCCAAAAATGCAAACAAAAAATATAACTAGAAAATACTTCAAAGAAAAATAATTTAATTTGTATAAATTGTATGGAAAGAAGCAGATGGAAACTGTAATTTTCTCAATAGTCTTGCGTATTGATCAGATTGTACAATATTATCAAAAGTGTCGCTAAATTAAAAAAAAAAATTATAAATTGCGGAAAGTGTTTATTATCTTAAAATGAATGATGATATTTTTTTAAGAATGTTTATGTTGAAATGTTTCTTGGTTTTGATCACAAATGTGCCTTCTCCAAAATACAACACTCATTTGTTTAATATAAGTACAAATTTAATACTAGGTGTTCTTTCCAATATATGATTGTCTTTCAAATAAGCTTCAACTCTAATTGGCCAGCCAATGAAATTATAAAATAAGAAGCAAAGTCTTTTAAAGGTCTTAGCAGAATATTAAATATCCTAATTATGCTTTAAAATGCTGTTCACATAATTTTTTGCAATTTGAAATTTTAAAAGGAACTTTAGCAGTTCTCGCATAGGCATTTGAATTCATGTAGCTCTACCGCTTTATTTAAAATTCGTATACGATATCTGTTCAATTAGGAAAAATTAAAATCGTATTTATGGTCTGCAAAATTACGGTCTGCTGTTAATTGAAATTAAACTTTGAATATTTAAAAGCTTGCTCATAGATATAAAATACTTGAATAATATATAACAATAAACTGGCTCAATAATAACATATTTTTAAATCAAAATATATTTTTTGCAAGAAAATGAACTATCAAATAATAACCTAGAAACAATCAATAAAACCTATAAATTACATCTTAAAAACAAATCTTCAAAGGAAACTAGCCAAACCTTTTGATGCGTTATCAAATTTTAAAATCTCAAGAATATTTGACACATGCAACTTAAGCAAATGTGACATTAAGTATTCTTTTTTTATAAAGATGAAATATAGTCAAAGGGAATTTGTTCGTTTTAAGTATTTAAAATGGCAACAGAAAAATGAAAAATCTCTTCCCCGAATGCGCATGAGCAGTAAAGCAGTATCAATATTTCTTCAAAATTTTTGTCCTGATGATTTTTACCCAACTAATCTGCCAACAAAACAAATGATTTCGAAAATTTCCGTTCATTAAATAACGATTCGCTTATATAATTCTAAGGATTCGGCAAAATGATAACTACAAAAGCTACATTATCAGCAAAAAAACCTGTCGAATGGTAAACGATTTTTAATAATCGATGACGTAATCTGGAAGATAAGGAAGTAATAAAATCATCTGGCATTACATCATAATGAGATGATGAACGTCACAACATATTTCATCTGATGCCTTGCTACAAGATGTCTTCCGTTATACTGAAACTTAATATTAAGTGTACACGTTTTCTAAAGTTGAGGCCGAGAAAGTGATTGAATGGATATATGGAGAAAAATGAAATTATAATTAAACTGTTTTTAAAAATAAAGTCATTTTAAAAATTAAATATCCCAAAACAAAGTATAAATAATTTGTTTTGCTATTTTTTCTGATTAATACGCACATAATAATATTCATATTAAAATGATGATATTTTACATATTGCAAAGTTTAGAAAGAGAATTTTAAAAATTAGATTTATCAATTTTTCATTTTTATTTATTTATAAGTGAAGAATGTAGTATTCGATGACTTGTTTTCTTCTCAATTTAGAACAAATGAAAAACAGCCTGCTAATCCGAACTCATTTTATATGGTATAGCAAGCAATGAAATTCTAAAATGACCTTTTTTCTTTCTCGTGTATGACATTAAAAAATATTTTAATCTTCGAAAAATTCGAATTCGAGATCTTGATGATCTCCACTTTTAAGATTTTTCGGTTTGGTTTGGTTTTTTGGTAGAAGGACCGTATATTTGGCCAGACTAGGCAAAATTCAAAATCTATTTCGAAATTCCTTTCAGATTTCCCGGAATAAGGAAAGCACATTTTTGACATAATATCTGTATTCTTGCTTTTGTGTCATCTGGTGAACCCATTAATTAAAAGACGCTTTCAGATAGACGGATGAAATTTGGTACACGGACATGAAGAAATTACTGATTTTTAAGTTCCTATTAAAAATGGTTTGATAAGCAGAAAATTCGTTATTAAAATTTATAGAAATGAACAAGAAATTATTGATTTATTGATTATATTTCAGTAAAATACCTGCCAAAGCAAGCTCGAGTTTGCTTATTAGTGTAAAATCTCAGCCATGGGAATATAACAAATTATTTTAATAATTCAGCTGCTTTACATTAATATTAAATTCCAGTTTCTGACAAACCTTTTCTTACAAAATTAAAAACCATTCAAAAATTTCTCAATAAACTTTGCTGACTTATACATGCTTGACCATCAGCGTGAATTTTATTTAAACGTGAATTTCTTTAGAACCACTTAATGCATAAATTTATAAATGAAGTT
>JAPMOQ010023642.1:4111178-4143277 GCA_026543055.1 Argiope trifasciata
TATATATATATATATATATATATATATAATGCTTGTTATTCTAGTCCCAAGAATGTTTAAAAAACATTAAATTGTTGGATTGAATCCAATTCATTTAATATTTCAACATTTTTTTTCTTTTTTACAAAATCTCTGCTCTACATTAATTACAGATATATTAAATGATATGAAATATGAAAGGAAAATTCTGAGAATTTAATACAGACCTTAAATTCAACTGACTGTAATAAACACAAATCAGATAATTTCTTTATATTAATTGTATCTTCACAACAAAGTAAACCACGGCTAACTGATTTCAAAACCGCACAAATTGATAATGATTTATGCTAGATACTTGTTTGTGTTCGATTCGTGGTCTCGAAATGTGACCCTCAATTTTGTAGCTCGTCCCTTAAAAATCACCATTCAAAATTCCATCCCTAATGCTCTACTCCTATCCATAGTCCCTTTAACCTCGGCTCTTTCCTGTCGTGCTTGAATTTAGCGATTAAAGATCAGAAGTTTATACTTAAGTGGCCTTCCCCAACTTTTCAGACCTAAATAGCTGATGTTATCGCTGCCGTAATTGCACCTATACCGATGTCTGCTGGGTAAAACCTCCCTCGTAATCAACGCACTCACTTGTTGCTTCAGGCCACCGCTCCAACCCACGCTGCTGGGGACAGCTTTACTGGATTCAAAGAAAATTGCGCACAGGGTCACTTAATTCTTTTCTATTCAATGAACTTTCCCAAAAGATTTTGAATTATTGTGAAATATGCTTTGAATAATATTAGCAACAATCACAAGACGTATGAAAATCATTTAAATGAGAATTTAATAAAGAAATCACTTTAAATGCTCTGTTTTTGTTCAAATCGAAAATAATAAAAGAAGTATATTTAGGTATCGATACTGAACATCTGTAATAAAAGATTTCAGCTAGAAAGATAAAATTCGGACAAAATCAAAATTATTAGAATAAATATACTTTTTGCAATTATGTAATGCATTGATAATTTTCTATTTGCATTTTCTCTCTTGAATAGAGAGGAAAAAGTGAAAATGGTCCGCATTTTTTTAAAAGAAATTAACCAATGAAAAATAAGACCTTCTCTCCTCTTTCTTGTCCTTTAAAACAGTTGATTTTACTTTTAAACTTTGTACTACTCCGGCAAATTTCCAATAAATTTCTTAATTTTAATCTTATTTAATTGAAATATTTTATGTTATTTCTTACTGCAAATTTACAGCATAACATGTTGTAGCACTAGTACTTAGCGACAAAATGACTGATTCACTTATTTGATGAATAAAAAATAAACTAACTGATCTTATTAATCTACATGATTTATTTTACATAAAATAATCACAAATTGTGTTTGTTATGCTCAGATATTTATATAGGCACTTTATGCCTCTTTTTAATTATGAAATTTTCAACAATGTTATGAAATTCTTTCACTTGATCTATATTGACTTTATTTGATCATTACTGACTAATGCTATATTTATAATAGAATTTCTTTCTTATATAGATATATATTTACATTTAAAGCTATAAAGCTATTATATATTTTACGGAACAAAAATTATCCATTAAATAAAACTTTTATAAAGCTCATGGAACAGGAATGAAACATTGAAAATTTTAAAGACTTAAGAACAGTTTTAGTAAGTAATTACAAAGAAGTTTCATTATTTTTGTAATTGTATTCTATGGAGATTTGCAGGATTTTTGATATTTTTGATGCCTTTATTGATTCATAAACCAAATAATTTTGTTTGGAAACAATAAAATAATGCATTTCATTTCATCCTGATAAAGAAAAATATGCCAGTTTTTCTGTTTTGAAATTTTTAAATTGGAATTATTTTAATTCAATTATCACTTTAAGAGACAAAACAGAACAATGGTATTACATTTTTTTAAACAAATCTACCATATGTTTTGCTTATAATAATATACAATATCAACAGCAGTATTATATGATTCAGAAATGTTTGATAATACAGCTTTACTATAAATGTAATTCAGAATTAAAATGAAATTTCTCTGTAAAAATGCATCAATATTCAGATTTTGTTCCTTCAAACACAAAAGGGAAAAAGGTGATACAATATTATTTTTTTTTATTTTAAAAATTTGTCCCAATATTTTAATTTTTTAAACTATCTTTAGAAAAGATAATTGATGTCACAACCAAATATGTAATAGACGATATTAAAATAATGTTTTTATAGTTGAACAATGAAATTTACTTATATTTATCGTCTCTGTTTCTCTTCTTTAGAAACTTCAAACAAAATGCAAATAAGATTTTAAAAAAAGACAGCATTCCAAAAATATGCAAAAATTCAATTTACATAGTTTTTATACTGATATGAAATTATTAAAAAAAAGTCACTTACAAAATAAATCAACAACTAGATAGCAAAATCCTTTTAAACTCACAAACATATTTGTCGTTGTTGTTTATAAATAATACATGAAAGACTTGAATTAAACGAAATTCATCGTTAATAATTTTCGAGTTAAACTTTTAAAAATAAGAAAATTAAACGTTGATGTAAATTAACACCATGAAAAAATAATGTATAAGTATACCGATTCCAACGCATTTTACCCGTTTTTATACCACAGTTTCTGTTTCAACGTTTTATTCTTTGTATGAATGCTTCCATTATGTTTTGGTTTCGTCAGATCTTCACTTATTTTCTGAAATCACGGTGATTAATATCTAAAAAAATAGAGAGAGAGAGACCTTGCTCTTATTTTCTTCCAATACACTAACTAAACGGACCACCTTTAACATCCTTTCCAATTGGCAGGCTTAATTCATGTTGAATGGTTATTTCTTAAGTAGCGATAGCCACGATGTAATCCATCTTCTGTCTACATTGTGTGAGTTTTTCCCCTTTAAAACATTTGGCATCGGAAACCTCTTTGGTTACTACAATGGCAACAAAGAAAAAAACTGCAGCGAACGCCCCCTTTTAACTTCCAAAACAGACGATCCTCCATCAATGGGCAGGTGTGAAGATTTCAAACGCCCTTTAGATACCACAACAGATAGAAGCGGTTTCAAAAAAGATGGCAGACGATCTCTTCCTTTTTCTTGAGGAGGGGAGGATTATTCAACGCCTGTTATCGTCAATAAATATCCCGTATATTCTGCTTCGAATCGTTCATTAAACAAATAGGGAGCCTAAACTGAGATAACAGAGGTCACAGCCATTAACACATCACGACTTGAGCCAGTAAAACCTACTCATTACATTCTCCTTGGCACAAGAGTGGCTACATTAGGGGATCGGACACAAAAATAAAGAGGCATCAAATATCCAACAATTGCCAATTATTTTTATGTCCTCTGAAAGTGGCGATAAATCTTTTAATTCGAATGTGTATGACAGAATTTATGTATATCCCGCAAAAGTAGGCAAATATCTTTATTTGCAGTGCTGCTGATTTTGTTTTTTTAAACACAATCTTAGAAATGATAGGAGCTCATTTGGAACTTTGGTGTGGGTCCCCCTGATTTCAGATCTTATTTCATAGTATAAAAAATTAACATAAAGGAAAATGGCGATGAATTTTAAAGTATACATGCCTTGTCGGAATATCTCTAACTCTAAATAGAATTTTAAAAAACGATTTTCTTAAAGAAAGAATAACAACGAGAAAACGAATAATCATTTTTTAATTATAATTATTATTGAAGTATATCAATATAATAGCACGATTCAACACTTAAATTTGTTTATTCTCTTAAACCTATCGTATTTCTGCAATCAACGTGGGGCGGGGAGATAGAACAAATTGTGATGAAATTACGGTTGCGATAGTTAATATATCTGTTTTATACATATACTTCTGCTCATGGGTTACAATTTTGTGATGATCCCATTAAGTTAAAAATTAACGAGACCTGAAAGATTCTTAGACAATTTTGCTAACAACATTATATCGAGAATTTTCAACTTTGAAAATTCTTGTTGAAAATTTAATATGTTTTGAATTTTGAAGTTGAGCTCTTCGGGCCTGGTGGTTGAATTTTGGCACAATCACAGAATGAAGAGCCAATTCCAAATACTATTTAATATTACACACGGGTCTAGTGTAACTAAAATTCGTCACAACAAATTTTGGTAGTTTAGAAAGAACTTGTTTAGGCATCGTTTTCGAAGTCCGACCGAGGTTCTAAAGTAACTTTCATGCAGTTCAGAAATAAGGTAACCATATAATTTAATAAACTAAGAGAAATTGAACATTGAAGCTGTTAAAACCAGCTTTTACGTAAAACGGCAAATTCAATGGGACTTTAAAGAAAGGATTAAACTTCTCTAAATCATCTACTAGGCTATTTTAGTTTTCCTTAACAAGGCTTTATACTTTTATCCAGTAAAGAATCGACCACATTTAACTCAGGCATAAGTAGTAATTGTTGAATGGAGCTCTCTCCAAAGTGTACAATATACTAAGTACCAGTTTTTCAAATTCTGATAAGATATCCAAGTTTTAGTTATTTAGTTATATCCCTCTGCTACAATTTTTTCTTTATAACTAACTCTAAAAGACATTTTACTTAGAGTTTCTCATTCCTATGTTTTTAATTTCACAAAAATAGATGTTTTTTTATTATTATTATTTGATCTGAACGGCACTTTGAACATGTTTTTAACATGTTTTTAAAGTAGTATTTATACCGGTGATTTTTTTTTTACAGAATATGTAAAAGTATGGCATCTGAGACAATTTTTAAACTAGACTTTAGTCCACAATATACGATTGCCGAAACAGTTTTTGAGTCAGAAAATGCATCAAACTAAATCCTGATGAGTTAGAACTTTAAAATTTGACAGTCTGTTCATGTTTTTTGAAAAAAAAATTACTATTTTAAAGCAGAAAATTAAATTTTTAGTTATTGGATTAATTCGATTAAATTTTTACTGAATACCAGAGAGGCCACCTGCTAATGAATCTGAAAAAAAATTTTTTTTTCAAGATTCCATAAGATTTTTAAAAGTAAATTTTAAATTGCTCACTTAACCTACCTTTTTAATATCCCTCTATAGCCAGAGCCTTAGTCAGCTCGTTTGAGTGCATTAAAAGGTTAATAGGAGGAAAGTGTAATTTAAAAAAAAACATTTTATCAGGTTTATATTGATAACACTGTTTCGTTTGAGATTTTCTTTATTAAAAAAGAAAGGTAGCGAAAGAAATTATTTAAGGTAATAGTTAGTTTTCCATTGCCTTCCATGTATTTGAAGTAATAAATGATATAAATGAATTGATGATTTATTTGTTATTACCAAAGAATAAAGTTTCTTGTACTTTGCCCTTCTGTCACTTCTCCCTCACACAGATTCATTGTGCTTCTACTAATAGAAGAATTATTGCTGATATTGCATGGCAAGGATAACCTTGAAATCATTTATGCAGGTCCTGGAATCAGAGCTGAATATTTTACTTAGAGTGACACATGTAAGCAAAACACCTCATGATATTAGAATTTTCCGATTTTAAAATATTTTTTCTCAAAAATTAGCAAAATGCATAAATTGCTCTTTGAACTTAAGTGGTATGCTTCTTAAATATTTTGCAATAAACATAAGAAAAAGAACTAATTTTTTTAAAATTTTTTTTATAAAGTTCCGATTTATTCAGACAGTTTGTAGACACAGAGAAATTTACTAATGGATTTCTATGCCCAGCGACTCAGAATAGTTATTCTTTTTTCTCAAACAGATTTTTTTTTCTTGTATCATTGTGAATGCATGCATGCACTAAGTTATCTTTAATAAAATTCGTTTTTTTTTGGTTTTTTTTTACATTCATTCGAGCCGAATTATCAAATGATTTCAGTTTTGGAATCGAGTTACAATTCATATATATGGATTATCATATGTATGGATTGAGTGTTCTTTAAATCTGTCGTCAGTCAAACGCTCCTCTGCTAGTGTAATGTGAAAGTTAAGAGAGAGAGTTACGGTTTTAACATCATTTAACTATGGCTCACAGTTACGGTCCAAAACAACCCTAGTATTGCTCCAAAACAGGATTTTTTGTTCAAGTGAAAGAAACTCATCTTTTCACAGTACAAAGCTTGATTTTTTCAATTCTTTACTAATTCCCTTATCCTGTATTATGTTCTGATATTCCAAAAGTTTTTCATGATTCCGGAACTATTTCATATCTGTTAACTGTATTCACATTTTAGTATGATTATTCAGCCTTTGAATATATCGACAAAATTATTCACTTTGTAACTCAAAACTTTCTCTGGATTTCTTCAGGAAAGTTTGTTTCAATTTGAACGTTGATCAAAATAAAATTTAGCAAGTCATGCTCACATGCTTAAAGAAATAAATATCTCCCCTACACACTTTCCCCTTTTCACAATTTTTCAGATTTGGAATTTCTTTTCTTTTCTTCTTTTTTTTAAGAACTATTTAATTAAGTGCTCGAGCAGATATTATCTGTTATTATTTCTGATTTTCAATTATCCATGTACTTTTTATTTAAATAAATATCATTTTATTTTACCAACATAATGTAATAATTTTATGAAATACCCATTTAAATAATGCATTTTGTTTTTTAAATGTTTTGTTTTGTTGCAGATAAAGTATGTTAAATCATCAGATTAAATAGCATAAATAAATAATTTATATGTTTTCTCGCTGTTATTACTAAAAACATGTTACAATTCCTAAAACAAAATTTTAATACAAACTACGACAGCGAATCATCTAGTCACCAAAAGCATTCCACATATTTGAGATAAATGAAATACCATAATTATTTTCTGCTAGCAGTACATTCAGTTTCATAAGACAAAACTAGCAAAACCATAAGATTTTGCATTTATTTTTACATAAGGGCAGTAAAAATGGGAAGAAAACATTTTAATTGCTAACCGAAAAAAATGTCGCTTTGTTTTTTCTCCAAAAGTTGTTTAAAGTGACATTCAATCACTGAGAAATCCGGTAGTGTTTGCATCACAAAAGAATTCTAGCGTAGAGTTGGATAGATCGAGGTCTAGACGGTCAGTTGTTGTGGAAGCGGACGAATGGTCAAGTACAATGCATGCTTAAGAAAAAATTAAATTAGAAAATACTAAAAACAAGTCATGGGATAGACAGATGGCAGTCTTTAAATTGAGCGAATCTTTTTTATTTATTTATTTATTTTTTAAAAAATAAAAGTGGCATTTTTTAGTTGCTTTTTTCTAAAACCTAAAATTAGATGAAAAAAAAATTGAGGATTTTTCAGTTATAAACGTGATATTACTTAATATATCTGCGGAATAAAAAAAAGGAAAATTAAGCGATTTAATGTTGCGTTAAATATGTTATGAAATGTTAAAAAAGCAAGTCAAAGTAATTTCAAAGGCAAATAAATGATTTAAACGAAGATGTAACAAAAAAAAAAAGTCGATTTACTGAAATTTTGCACCTTGTTTTATGGTAAAATTTCTTACTTCTTTCTTCTCGTATTTTAACACTCAGTAGTGGTGAAAATTATACTCTTTCTTTATAGTAAACTAAATTTGATTTCTAATAAAATGTCAAACTTTGGAACAGTAGGTAAGTAAAAATATTGAGTAATTAATAAATAGTTGTAAAAACTGCCGCAAAGAGAAAGGTTATAACAATGTTGCAACGAAACAAAACTTCTACGCTGTTCGAAACAAGGATATTCAAAAATATCTGTCCCTGTCCTTTCTTTTCGAAAATTTATTATTACTACGCAAGAAAAATAAACGCTATAACACACACAAAGATTTTAATCAACGTATATTTAACAGAAATTCTTTAATTTTTGCCATTTTTTTGGATCGCTCTGACTCGTTTCAGATACCGGTATATTACTACACATCCAGCTTTATTATGCCACTTAGTATCAGCATGTTCTTACAAGGAATACGTCGTTGTGATGAAACTTTTATTTTATTGAAGAACAGAGCAGCCCCTTAAAACATTCAACTGCATCTTTTTTTTTTCAGAATTTCCTTGT
Organism: Argiope trifasciata; assembly: GCA_026543055.1. NCBI lineage: Eukaryota > Metazoa > Arthropoda > Arachnida > Araneae > Araneidae > Argiope > Argiope trifasciata. The sequence goes on from JAPMOQ010023642.1 coordinate 4,119,184, forward strand.
ATAATAAATATTAATCTATCTTACTTTCTTATTCGACAAATTATGCAGTCCCAACTGTATTATTACGAGGTTTAAATTTTATTTATAACATATATGCATAAAATGCCATTTAAATCTGACAACTTTCGATTAAAAGTTTTTTTTTTTTAAAAAACCAAACATCGTTTTAAGAAATTTTATATGATGCCAAAAATCAGATACTGATCTCTAGTTTTGCTAGTAAAAAGAAAGTGGGAAATAAAATTTCTGATTTTCAAAAAAATAATAAATAAATAAAATAAATAAAGAATTAAAAAAAATTAAAGAAAAATCAGATAATATAGACATTTGACAAAATCTTTTTTTCAGGTTTTCAGTTTTCCTTCCGCAAAAGATGTTAAAGAAATACAAATACAAGTCTTTTGAATTCGTGCGCTTTTTCCTATAGAATTGCGGAAATTCTCTTCACAGCTGTGAACTCAATATTTCTGTAAATGTAGAGGCAAGCCGATTCTATAAATACTAGTACAGTTAGAGATATACGTTACAGATATGATTCGATGTATGCACATGTAATTGTCGTAACATTATCTTTTATTTCAACACAGAATAACTGCTCCTAAAATTTACATAATACATCTGACACTCACAAGATCTATTTATGCCAGTTTTATCTAGCTTGAGGAAAAGACATCGTTATCCCGAGGTCAGTGTTTAATACAATGATTAAATTTGAACAGCTAACATGAACATTACTTCTTTTATAACTCCTGAAATATGAAAGTGTTCCTTTTCTCTGTTGGTAAAATTTTTGTATGACATTAATATAACACTTGTTTTTCTAGATGATTTTTTTCGTAGAATCCGACTGCCCAGAAACTTTTTTTTTCATTCCTAAACGATTTCCCACAATAGTGTGTAAAAACAAATGGAGCCGCCTTTTCCAAATTTTCTCGCATACTTTTTAATAAAAGTATTATCCCCCTTCAGCAACAGCTGAAATTTCAGATCTAGGGTAAAGGGTGAGCATCAAATTTTTATTTTTAAGAATTTCACACACGTGGGCTGTGTGCATTATAATATAATGAAGGAAAGTCGCATATGTAAATTATCACTTGACAGTCCAACATTAGCAAAAAATAGTTACGAAAGATCTTATTAGGAATGATCTTTGGTAGTTACTTGTGACGATTAATCTCTGGTATTCTATTAATACACAAATAGCAAAAAATCAAATATGTACTTTGGTCGTTTTTTCCTGGCAGTTTGAAACCAAACACTACAACTGTAGTATCAAGATTAGATCCCGTGTTTTATTTTATAAGCCACTACATTTTGAATTATATTTACATGCGTGAGAAAGAACAGAGTGACAGAAGGTCAACTTTTTGGCAGATTTGGTTCTGAATATGATACAGATCTGCCTTTTATATGCTAAACTAGTATACCAAATTTTATTTCTCAAGCGTTTTACGTTTTGTAATTATTTCTAAATGGATTTCGTTCAAATTTTGATAAAAATTTATAAATTTTGTATTAAAAACATATTTAAAAATTTCATCCGTCAAGCTTCTAAGAGTTTTTGAATTATAATGTTCAATGACACAAATAATTCCAAAAATGTGTTTTTTGGACTTTGGCTTTGACGATTCACATTTTCTTTGTTTTCGTAGTATACAAGAATGAAAAAAAAATAATGTATCGTTTCTTTGGTTCATTTCTCAACATAGATGAAAATAAAAAAAAATTTCTGAAACTGTTAATTGGTGCACAGGGGAAAGCACTGAAATTCTGTGTCACAGTATTTATTTATTTATTTCATTTCATGCAACATAAAAGGCTATAATTATGCACCCCAGAAAAAATAGTACAGCTTGTATACGAATGGCGAAATCCGAAGTTCCAAGCAAACTGATGGACATTTCATAAAAACTGTACAGTACTTATTTAAGGAACGGAGACTAACCTCTTAAAAGTGGATTAAGGATTAAAAATTATGGTTGATATCTTCAAACAATTATTGCATATTTCAGGTAATACAAATCATCGTCATGCTGATACAGTATGGGAGACTTTCTCAACGGAATTTAGGCAGGTTGCTCATGCTTACTGATTGATTAAGGTTCTATTTATGTTTTTACCACTAATTACCTTCGTGCAGTTTCGAAATAGAACTTTAATCATTCCACCTAAAAGTATTGATTAATATTTGTTTAACTTTATGTTTAAAAATGGAAAATAATTTTTTTAACTACTTTTTTTTCACAAATATTTTAAAAGTTTTATTCGACTTAGACTTATTCAATATTCAATTTCACATATTGTGACAATCTGTCGTAAATCACCCACGGATTTTATCAATAGTTCAGTTTCACATATTGTGAGAATCTGTAGTCATTCATTCACTAAGGGATTTACTCTCCTTGTTTCATTACTCTTTCTAAATTAAGCGAATATCAATAAGTAAACAGATATTAAGAGGAAGGAACTGGTTTATGATTCTAATTCAGAAAAAATCAAGTGCTTCTAAATATTAGCGTCAATTCATTAAAACGGTCATCTAGTAGTAAGTAACATAAATAATAGCTCGAATCTTATATTCAGATAAGACATTTGTTATTTTTTATATTTTGAATGGCTTTATCATATCATTAAACTGAGAAATTTCATTGCTGATTTTATTTTGATCCCTCAACTCATACCGCCAACGTGGGAAATATCGCGGTTGCCCGTCATATGTCAAGGTCAAATTTGTCAGATGTTTGCATACGGTTGGAACGGCATATTAGGATTTTGTTGAAGTTGGGTGTGTTCTTAGTAGAAACATTCATAAATGATTTGTTTCAATAATGAGCCAATTATAAGTGATGATATGTACTATTGCAAGAGAGAAAAATGAACCTTAAAATCCATTTTCTATTTTTATATAACAACTGTCAACGAAAAATATTGTAGTTTATGTCTATTTGTAATGAAAGGTTGGGTTGAAAAGACTGTCTGTGTTGTGAAAGAAATATGAAAATTGATTTTTTAAGATGGTTAGTCCGAAGGCGTGAAACGATTGAATTTCAACGATAAACATTAAACTGTTTTTTTTTTAAATTTAAAAATAAAGAAACAATTTATCAGATTTAAAAAAAATTAAATTGAACAGTTAAACAGCAATTCAAAAATAAACAATAAAAATTTATTTAAAAAAATTGTAAAAAAAAGAAAAGAAAAGAAAGAAAAAAAGAACGATATCTCACAATTATTGAAACTGAAGTAAGCAACCAGTTTTGCTAATATAAATATTTTGATGAAAGAGAAATGAAAGTGTCGCCATATAAAATAAAAAGTAAAAGAATGAGTGAATTAATGAGTGACAGAAAGTATCAATCGAACTTTTTCATGGTGAAGAAGATTTTTCAGATTTTATTGCGTAAAAGTTAGATATGACCTTGCCACTAATTACGAATTTACTTATATAAAATGTAATCCATTAATTTAAAAACAATGAGTCGTAAATGTAAACTAAATTATTTCTCCTTGAAAAGATGAGATCTCCAACTATTTTGTAATAAGAAATAAATTGTTGAATATTAAATCCGTTGAAAAAAATGCCAGTTTTTTTAAAATGAACATTTTTAAAAGGGTGTTTCTATTGTTATTGTTGTTTCTTATGGCCCGCTGAAATGTCAGCGATTTAAGCCCAGTCTATGCTGTAGTTACTGAGGGCCCCAGAGCAGCGAGAGCAGAAGTCTGACTTTTACATCATTTGAAGATGACACTCATACACTCGCTTGCACAACCTCTTTTTACTGGGGGTGGGGGGCTCTTTCACACACCTCACAGACAGAACACAGAATAAAGAACAATCATGCCCAAACCAGGACTCGAAGCCATGATGCCCAGGTCAGGAGTGTTTTTAGTATGAAACAATCAAACGTTTTAAGAAAATAAGGGTAAGTATACGTATATAAAATAAAGAAATAATTTAAGCATAATCTTCAATTCACATTTTGCCCGTTTTATCTAGGCAGTTCAATAATTACAGATGGATACGATAATAATTACCAATATAGATACAATCCAAAAACAAAAGTCTACTCAAAGCTAAAGTGTTAAAGAGAAAACAATTTTTAGGTTAGAAAGATTGCAGTGTTGAGTCTGTTTTACTGTTAAGGCTTTTTATTCGTGCTGAAATCCAAACTAATCGAGCATTCGTAGTCAAAACAATTAAAGAAAAGTGAAACTGTCTGAAAAAAAAGTCTGAAGTAATCAATGAGTAAAAAGAATTATCTCATAAATAAAAATAAATGTCACAGAGTCCATCCTAAAGTTATCAGATATCTTAGATTAAATGAAAGTCTCTAATTTTGACTTTTTTCCAGATTGTTTTATGTTTAAGATTTCTTGATTTGTCTTAAAAACAAGTATTTCATATAAAAAAAGATAAATTATTTTTTTAAAAAAGACTTGTAAAGATATATTCATTGTACTAATCGCCCGTTTAAGAATGAAAAATTCTGCAAATTAAATAAACAATTAAACTGAAACAAAATTTAGTTTTATTTTCGTTTTGCAATCTTACCATTAATTAATTAATGTTTCTTTTGTCAGACTGGCGAAAATATGCTTCAGCCATATAATATTTTTCAGAAGATAAATATCCCAATACTTGTAGCAAAGTTAACTTAAAGAAAAACACCAAAGAGTATTGTTTATATTTATATATCAGTAATGATATTTTAACATCTAATTTAAATCTAAAATAATTTTTAAAGTTTTATCTTAATTTAGCCCATAGTAACTTCATTCTCAAAATATTCTCTTATATCTTGATCTGATTCCACATTATCTACTTAATTAATTCAAGAAATTCTTTGCAAAACTACATAGTCAGTAATTCTCACGCTGCGAGTGATTGATAAAAGTTGCTGACCTAAACAAATAGTTTTTTAAAACGATCCCTACTTTTCCCCTGCTTTGAAATCGATATGCAGAAACCCCTATGAGAATTTAAATAATATATTACCACTGTAAATGATATTTTCTCTATCAAAATATGGTATATAAGACGAGGGAAAATTAATATCTTCCTATATTGTCACTTCTGCTTTTCTGTGCAGTTTTGGGCATAATTATGCTGATTCCCGGAGAGAGAGAATGAAATGACTTTTAATAATGCAAACTGTTTTCTTCAATGACTTAGAACCTGCTATATGTTTCGAAAATTTTACATCTTTCCATATTTATGTATCAAAATATTTATTATAAAGATATTAATATTAATGTGTTCATTGCAGCAGCCAAATAAAGAGAAACAATTTTAAAAAAATCACTGTACGTATTTTATATATTTCGAAAAATAAAAAGCAAGTATCAATTCTTCAAGAAAAGCAAGCGCTTACTAAAAATGAGTATATTATAGTAAAAATAAGATATCCGCCTATTTCAAAATTATTTTTATTTTTCGGAAAAATGAAATCCGTCAAAGATTTATTCAATTAACCTTTTTCTAAAAACTTATCTCTCTTTTAAAACGGTGGAAAACAAAATGTATTATTTGAAAAGTTTTGACAGCTGACGTTTATTTTTGTAAACTTTTGTTCAAAAGAACGTTGCGCTATGGTAATATACATACAACAAAATATTAAAAAAAATCCGATTCGATTAATCAAATCAAATTTGAAACTAGATGCATTTAAAGGTTAAAAATAGTCAACTTTTTCAGAATGAGTAATACATAGCTTAAATTAGGTAGAATAAATAACAAATACTTGATTTAAATTATTCAGAGTAAATGAAAATATTTAATTTAAGTTAGGCAGAAATTAACACTATGCAATATCAGAACATTATACCACGAACCGTCAGTGCTCGTAAATCATGTTTTTGAATTCATTTTGTGACACTGCTCTCTCACTTTCTCTTCAATATTATTACATAAGGGTTTAAGTAAACATTGCATGGTTAATGCATGCAGTTTACAGAACAGTTTTACATACTTTAAGTACAGAATAGTTTGAACAGATTACATTTAAATTTTTTACTCAGGCATATAATTATAACACGAATAGATTTATGAAGTAAAATTTTTGTTTATTTTAATTCAATAATTATTCATTGATGGACTTTCGATTGTGATTTTCTATTTTCAATGGATTTTTTAATAGAAAAAATGTCAAACTCCGATCTTTTTGTCAAGAATATCTGAGAACGAACGCAAGGCAAGGATGGGGCACTTTTTTGTTGTTCCATTTGATTTATTTAATACCGATTAGCGAGAATTACATTTTGGCTGTTATAGATTTCCCCATTTAATCTTTCAGCCTAATCAAGATTCGTATTCGTGATTCCCGTAGTGACTGTATATATTTAAAAAAGATCAGGATTTTACTTGAATCATATTTCTATAACCAAGTGGGAATAAATTATCTCGCTACTAATTAAGAACCGTATATCGTTATATAAATAAAAACAAGTAGTATATTTAATTTTATATAGCATGTTTTATATATTTTATATAACGTAACATATTTAACTTTAGTAAAGATTTATTTTTTACTTGTGAATTTAATGATGTAAGATATATCTAACAACATATCGCATCGTATCATAAAAATTATCATTAAATTGTTTTCTGAATATACCAAAGTCATCATAGATAAAGCTTTTAATGAAAATAAATTAATTAACTTCTACTCATTACCAGATGAACATTTTTTCTGTAAATTGAGTATTACTTTTTTGAAAGACACACTAAAGACTTAAATTTTTAAAAAATGGTATTTATTACAAAAACAATTCATCTTTCACAAAAAAAAAATCCTATTTTGAATTATAATAAATACTAATCGCAATGCAATTTCATACCAACACAAAAATATAAATTTCACTCTTATGGAAAAAAAAAGTAATCCTCATTCAGGAAGACCAGTGACTATACAAAAAAATGTTGCACTGTTAGTAACGATAGTTTCACTTAAGAGTTTTGTTTAGATGAATTTCGAGTTTAATCAAAACTTTTGTTTAAGAGACAAAAAACAACAGCATATCGAAACGGCTGAAACAGCGTCTATCAAAGGGAAAAACGCTGAAGATAACGAGATCAGATGTGGCTCACATTGCCAACAGTGTTTGTACTATGCGACTCCTTGTTCAAAAGTTCTGCTTTGTTTCATCTATACAATAATCCACGGATGAAAAACAAGCATCCACCGTTATTTGCCGCAAATTCCGTTTCTAGTTTCTTAAAACAGAGTTCCATTGTAATCATCGTTGCCAGTCACCTGGAAAGACCACCCGAAAAATACTACAACGAAGTACCTCCCTGCCAATACACTACAAGTAGTGCTTTCTAAGAATCCCTACAAATAACACCGATCAGTATGCTAGTCTTTTCTATTTACTTATATGTCTGTAATTACTTATAACCGCACTCCACCCTACTTGAAGCTCAATCAACAATTTTAAACTATATGGAGTTTTTATCTGGAAAATGAGAATCAAAATTTAAGGCAGAGAAAAGACCTCTAATAAACTGCTTCCCTTAAAATGGGACCAATTTTAAATTTAGTTGTTGCTAACTAGTAATAATAATAATAATAATATATGTGAAATTTTCTGCTTCCTTTCTGGAACAAGCAATGCATTTTTTAACGATTTTGCATTAAACGCCTTAGATGTATTTTCATTCCTCTCTATTTGAGCATTTATTAGACTGTTGGGAACTCAATAAAAAAATATACTACTTTTTTTATAAAAATAATGAAAATCGAAATTGAAGCGAAAAAGAAAAATATCACATTCTTTCTTCAAAACCGGAAAACAAATTTAGCTATTGCCAACTAAGAAGGAAAAAAAATCCCTTTACTCTCGTAAAAGCCAATTACATCTCTTTCATCAATTTGGAAAAAATGCCATTGATAGAAGTTTACTGTAGGAAATTGTAGTTATGATAAGTTCTTTTGGTTGAAATCTTTAGAGGATTATTTTCAGTTCTTTTCAAATTGTGAAAACCTAACACATGAAATTTTAAATGTTGAATATTCATTCAATCACACTGAGTAGTATCTCAAAACCTATCAAGAAATTTATTTATAAGTTTGGATATAAAAGGTTTGTGCTGTTTTCGACTTGGGTTTTTCCTTTTGAACCACAAACACTCTAAATTTTCATGCTTTTCAAAAGTCATGACACCTAAATATTAATCAGTATAAAAATACTGATAAAGAATTTCATAATTTTTAAAGAAGAGAAATCCCCTTAACTATCCCGAAATTGCCTCATAAAGCATTTCTAGGAATAAAATTTTAATGGATGCAATTATGTTATTAGGGATCAACTATATTTTGTGGATTTCATATTATTTCAAAATTGCTTCTATTAAGTACTTGTTATTCAAAAATAAAATAGCTTCAACAGTTATAAAAGAAATTTTTTATAATGCAAACTTTGATTTTGGAACAATATAGCTTTTGAATATTTTTCAGCATCATTTTATGAAAACGGTTATCTGTATTTCAAAAGAAGAAATTTTAGTTGGTTCCTAACTGGATCCAGTTTCATATCGAAGGTCAAGACCATTTAACTTGGGGCTACTTTAAAGAAAATGCAAAAATTTATTACATCCGCTGTTAATATGAATAACTACAAAATGAACCCTCCCTCTTATTTAGAGCATGGGTCATTTGCTTTTCAATAAGTTGAAATAACTTGAAATGATAATTCACAGATAATTATAACTTGTAGAAGGAAGAGCCTCCAGAGGACATTCAGTATTTTAAGAATGCCCTCTGTCTTCTTCACATATGCCTAAACTTGTCAATATGGTGTCTCCCTTTGCATATTTTGCTTCAGCTTGTATGTATCATAATTACAAGACACTAGGAACAAATTATTCTAGAACTTTTTTCAGGCAGCTACATCTACACACTACACCTACATCTCTATTTCAAATCCTTGAGGAATATTTCAAAAAGACACATCATTTAACGGCATATCATCAGCTTCTAACAATGTCACATCAGTGAAAATAAGGAATTCCAGAAAGACCCATCAGTGGATAAATACGTTTAGTTTCATAAAACAGATCTCTTACTGGCATACACCTGGAACAGAAAAAATTCTGAACTACAATTTACACTGATAATTTAAAGTAAACCCTTAGCTATCCTGAAGTCATTCACTGTAAAAACAAATTATATGAATAACTTTTAAGTGGACTAAGCACTAAGATTACATGTCAATCCCTATTAAATTTATACCTAAAGGTAAAGAAAGGTACAACCAATAAAATATAAAGTCATTTGTGATGCTGGAAATGAAAAACAAAAAGGTAAGAGAAAGGTTTTTTTAAAAGGAATAGTATTTTTGTTTAGAGAAATGAATTTAAAATGATTATTTTTCTTGACTTTCTTTTTTAAAACCACGGACCTATATTATTCATTTTGAAATTTCGATAAAGGGTTTCCTCGGTAGGTATAATATTCTACAATGGATCAAGTCCAGCAATCTGAAAAGAAGGATTTATAGCACTAAGCAAAGAAGTTAAACTTTGCTAATATAAAAGAATTTTTTAAATATTGCACTTTCCGTCCTTCCTGTCAAAAAAGAAACTTTATCATCAATACAAAAAATATATTATATAGCATATAGGAGCTCCAATATTTAACTCTGTAATCGGTTTGAGTTTGATGACATTGGTTAATAAATTATCAATGAAAGATGTAATGGAAAAAATATATTTGCAGAGCTTATGCAGATTTAGTCAAAAGCCAATAGTTTTCTTTTTCAATTGGTATATAAGTCACATAATATGCCTTAAAGTATTATCATATGATTAGGTTTTAGATTTTTTAAGCCCGTCTCTATTACATTGATTTTAAGAGGTGAATTAATATATTTAATGCCATTTCATTTCTTAGTGGAAATAATAAGAATATAATATATCTAGTTATTGACAGACATTTTAGTTAAACATTGCGATTGCTTAATTTGCACATATTATGCACTGCGTAAAATGTTTGGCAATGGACTTAAAATTTATTTTGAGCCCATGGTTGTTTAAAAATATTTATCAGATTAATAAGCATTTAAAATGTATTCATAGAGAACGATATAACAAAATGTATTTCTGACGGAAAGCATTAATTGAACTTTATTTTATGAATTTGATAAATTAAATAATCATGCAAGTGTTTACAAGCTGACGTTGTTATAGAAATTATCATATTCCCTTTACTACTATCAATTAAATGATAAAAAATTCAAGAACAGTTAAGGGGTGATGGTGTATGCAGAATAGCTCGAGAAGATATTTTCTTATCATTATTATCTTCCTACATGTCTGCCCGGAAGGATAAAAATGAGGCATCGATGCGAGTACGAAATAAAAATGGCTTTCAAGATGTTATCGCGTGCGTTTCTTTTTTTTATTTCTCACAACATTAATTGCACACACAAGCAAGTAATATTGTATATAAATTTTTTGTAATCAATTATCAAAGACTCTTTCAGGTGCATGTTATCTAATTTAAATCGTATGTATATTTAATGTCAACCATAAAGGGTAACCTTTAAATATACTCAGAAATTCTTATATTATTTAATATTATGCATGAGAGTTATCTTAATATTATGTAAAGGCATCATTATCTTAATATTTTACGTAGAAGCTATTTTCTTAATATTTTATACAGGAGCTATTCATTATCTTAATATTTTAGGAAAGAGCTAGGCCAAAAGAAGAAATAAGCTTCATATTGTCTAAAGAAAACAAAAATTTTCTTTACTAATGTAATCATAATATGAAGTATAATAGAATTAAAATAATTTATTTATTTTAATAAACTAGTATTTTATTCGACCGGTTTCATATTTATAAAGATTATTATAATTAATTTTCCCCCAATTTCTAACATATCAGAATTCAGAAAGGTTTTTTTAAACTGAAATACAATTTTTTGATATTTTCGAAATTTAATTATTTGTTGATTATCAAATATTAATGAAATTTTTATTTCAAATGAAAGGCAACATCTGGTTGTGAATTTGTGAAAAAAAAATGATCTTAAAATTCCATTATCATAATAATGGGGAAAAAAGTAGAAATATAATTGTTGAGTTTACTGTTCTATTTAAAGTTTCTTTTATAAACTGCTTATTTTATTATAAAAGTATACATCTAACATTGTAAATCATTTTTCACTCATACTTATTCTTTAAAAGAGCCGACGTGCTCCTTTCATATTTTATTAGAATGTATCTTAAACGAATTTCTCTCATTAAAATTGTTTGAAAGATTCCACATCATTAACAGAAATCAACTGAAAAATAAAGAATGGAAAGTATTTAAAGTAAAAAAAGAACACACACTTGTTAACATAATATAAAATAGAAAACTTTTCATTTAAGCTATAAAAGTTAAAAACCAAATTGTGAAAACGCGAGTCGCTGAAAATAATACTATTGAGAAATCCAGCCATGATGAATAAATACCATTAGAATGAAAATTCTTAAGCATTCATTAACAATACCTTCATTTGTCAGGAAGCTCCTTATCGAATTCTGACATAACGTCCTTGGCTTATAACTCAAAAAGTGCGGAAGTGCTTTGTGTTTCTCTGAGAGAACTGAAATTTTCTCCTTTCGTAAATTTTTCAAAAAGCATAGCCGTTATAATTCGTTTCAAAAATGTATCGTTTCCATTGTATTTCGAAAATAAATCGCAGTTGAAAATATAGTCCATTTAAAATTCTCTTAATGTACAGTATATGTATAGTATACTCGGATATCACATCGACTATCAAAGCTATTTCAGATAGCTTGCTCATAAATGCTTGAATTCGACATTTAGAATGTCTCTGTTGTTTCATGAAAGGTGATACTTTAATTATTTGTGATAAGCTCTTAATTTGTTCATCCTCAACAGCGGATGGCCGACCAGTCCATTGGTAGTATTAAACATTAAATTCAGAATTTCTGAACTTCACAAGCTATTTGTGTGCTATTTATTTGCTTACAACATTGTCTTCCTAAACATAGCATAACTCTTCCAAAGGCTGAAAAACATTTTTGCCTATGCAACAGCAAAAAAGAATTGAATCCCAAAAATTACACTTTTTCATTTTCCATGTTTAACTGAAACAAGCAAACACGATTAAATCAATGGTTCTGAAAATGGACAAATATTGGCAAAACCATGACTTTTCAAATATCTCCAGAAATTTCTGATTGATAATCACAATTCAATATCCCCAGAATTCAAATTGTGCTGAAAGATTTAATATTAAAAATGAGAATAAAATTTAAATTTACTTAGATTATATTTTTTATCAACGTCCCAAGTTTTTTAAATTTTATTATGACCTTCAAATTCGTATGTAAGAATTAATTTCTTTTCGTCACATTACCAGAAATGTGTTTATAAAAGCATCATCTTTTGTTTACTTCATTTTTCCAATTATTTTTCACGACATTAACTACACTCACAAGCATGTAATAGTCGGAATAACTTTTTTTATAAACAATGTACTTTTTTCAATGAATGAAAGATCCTTGAAAGTGGAGACCTGATTGAAACCGTATGTGTGTTTAACCTCAACAAAAGTGGTATTTCTTAATAGTAGTTAAATTTTGTGTCTATAATCTGCTATTACAAGAATATTATCACGATATTTTACAAATGAAACATTACCTTATTACAGATAGTCAGGAGAAGGGTTTTGAATTTATATTTAAAAAAATGCCAAGGTTACTTTCCCTGTTTTATTAGAAACAAACTTTCTTAATTGGTCATCTTTACTAGTTGCTTCTTCAGTACACATTTTCTCAAATGTTTGCCAATGTATGAGCCGAAATCAAGTCTTGATATCATGAAAATACTGGTTTATTGACAGATTATTTATTATTAATGGTGTTTTGATTTCATATCTCTATATTGCTTCATTTGATATTATATTTAATAATTCCAGTGCATTCTGTATTTTGAAAAGAATCTGCTGCTCTAATTTCATTATAAAAGAATCAGTAAATAAAAAAAGATATCTTCTATAGTTCGAAGAAAGTCGAATAATTCATTAGAAGTGCAAACATTATAAGATGCAATAGTAATTTTAAGAAATGATGCTCTTTTAAAAGTTGCTACACGGATAATTTAAGCTTACTTCGCGCTTCCCGATGCTAATCACTATTATTCATTGAAATGGGGGGGACGCAAACAACTAACTGTACGCTTACTGATGATGAACATCAGGCTGCCTATTAACTATAATTAGACATCAGCTAACTTAGATAAGTGTCATTAACTTTATCGATGAAAGCTGAATGAACCGAAAAATTGACTGCTTTTCTTTAACTTTTTATTTAGAGACAACATTTTGTGTCACAATCAGATTTTTTTTTTCTCGTGTTCATATGTGTGCTCAAGACCGACGTTATGATACATTGACATATTATGAAAAGATATATCTAAAAATATTAGTTATAAGGTTTCCTATATATCCTCGACATACGAATTAGGTCTATTATATGAACAGATAGCTTTCTTCTTATTATTTTTTCTTTTCCTTATTTATTGCTTCTCTCCAGGTTAGTATGGTTGTGAAGCCGAAATCTTTTTTTTTTCATGCGTCATATGTTGCATATATTATTACTTTTCTTTTTTGTCAGGACACATTGTTTTATAATTTTAATTAATTTGCTTCCTACTTCCCTTTCCACTATTTTATTAAAAAATACTTTTGTGTTTATACATAGATGTTTCATTGCTCTTTAGATGATATTTCATATGTTAGTGTGCAATTTAAAATAGTTGCAGTTTAATAAGTATATGTGATAGAAAGAATTTTTAAAAACGACCAGAATGATCAGATTACAGGAACTATAATGCATTTCTCTCCCTTTCTGCTTTCGTTTCCCACTAAATTTTGTTTCATTTTGGAAATTGGTAAGTAGTACACATCTATAATTTGTTATGTAAATTCTTAATTACAATAATTAACTTGCGCAAATTATTCAGACAATAATTATATTTGAACTTTTGAATGCTGGCACTAATAGATAAAAATTGCTAACTTTTACCATAAATTTAAAAGCGATTCCCCAATTTGTGTAAAATTAGGGAATTACTTTCATTGCTGCACTCAATAAAAAGTTACGCCATCAGGAAAAGGGCATATCTCCTTTTATTTATGAAAAAGAGCTCAAGGACTTATATCATTCAACGTTTTGTAAAATCTGGTTCCAGAAAGAGCAAGAATATTATTGTATAAAAGGATTTTGGCAATACTTGAATTCATAAAATTATATCTTCAAATTTTTTGCCTATATAGTATTTTTATAAAGTGTTGATTAACACAATACCATGCTATATCACTATTGAAATCCGAAACGAAAGGATGTCATTATACGTCCTGTAAAGCAATTTTAAAGGTGCATAGAAGCAATTTTAAGGAGTGAAAAGTGTGATAGTCAAGTTCATTATCAATTAATCCTAGGTATAATTAGATATGTAGCTGCTATAGCTCAAAATTACTTTGCAAGAGTTATCATTTAATGTTAATTTAATAAAACTGTCAAACTTTCGCATCAATTTTATAAGAAGTAACTGAGTAATAATTTTTTGGAACTAAGTATAAATAAAAATCGATTCTTAGTTTTCTCACACGAAACAGCTACTTTTTAAAAAGGAAGAAGTGAAAATGACAACTTCAAAAACCAGAAAACACTTCGTCATACTTTGTTGATATACAAGACTGCATGAAAATCTATGTGCGTTTAAATATAATAAGATACTGGCAGGGAATATCAGAAAGATTGCCAAAAAGAACTTGATATAATTTTAAAACACAGAACCATATTTTATGTATAAATGTAGAAGTGAAATTAAAACGAGTGCATTTGTTATAGTAAAATGAGGTAATCGTGTTAAAATTTATCTTATTATTTTCGTCTTTAAATTTATTATTATCTTATTATTTCGTCTTTAAATTTATCTTATTATCATGTCTTACGTTTTTATTAATCAGTGAAAACTTATGTCATGTTCATGCATATGAATTTGTGCATTTATAGACCATCTTTCAGATATGAAGAGGAATTACTTATCGTAGTTATTTTATTACAATCCGCAAAGCTAACTGAGAAAATGCTTCATTGCTTGCCATCGCAGTCATGCATTCTAATTTTCACCATCTTAATTAATGCAAGACGCTCATCTTCATTCTCTATACGAACTGGTAAGATTCCTAACTACATTCAGCAATATCGCATTTAAGGATACAGTCACGATCTGAAAAATCTCTTTACTTAACGTCACCCGCATGGAAACAGTTATCTGCGCTTCAATGTAGATTCCACGTGCTCTTGCCCGCTACCCAATTCATTAAATAATTAACAAAACAAGCGAATGTAATCAGCGCTTCCTTTTTTTTCCCTTTACCGCCACCTTGGCTTATCTATAATTCGTATCGCTACCTCTCTGATGAGGGGGCGGGTTAACTCGAGAAAAGAGAGGTCGGAGAAAATTCTTCTGTGGGCGAGGGCCGAAAAATTGCGGACATCAATAACGAACCTCATTAACACCTGGTCGTTGCGAACCGTCGAGATAATTGCGATAAAAGCGGCAGCTCTCTGGCAAAAACTTGCCTTTTTTGTTTTTGTTGCCGTCTTTCTTTCAGACGAGGTGTTAGTTACGAATGTGTGGATCTCGTAAATAGAGGAGGAGCTTTAGATGGAAGGAGCTGATGAGTTTATAGCTGGATATCGTGTACAGTGTCTGTATTGTTGGTATCAGTTCGAGCTGGAGTATATTTGTTGATAAAATCCAACATGCATGCTATTCGGAGCATCACTCAAGGATCTAGCAGCTTGCTTTTCTGAACTCCATATAGGATGATGATGTTTATTCTCTTCTGGCTGGTTAACTCACGGCTCATGAAAGGCCAAAGGTTGCAAAATAAAACATTTATTATACATTAATACTCTGAACTTGACTGAGTATTCATGGAATATTTGCTTGGCAAAATTTTATACATATCTAACGGTTGGGTGGAATATGCGCTCCATAAATTTCTCCCCCCCCATATCATTAAAAGATATCGTTTTCGCATCAGGTTTGCCACATTATATCCAATATCTTAACATGTAACATTTGGCGATTTTACAGTATACGCTAAATGGTAATCATTTATTGTAATGAGTAAGATTGACACTCCATGTCCTTGATAACGAAACGAAGCTTCCGCGAGAAAAGTTCTGTCTACCGCTTATTGCGTTTCAGAGGAGCGTTTTAAGTAATGAATAAAATATGAAAATTTTGATTAAAAAATTTATTATAAAGAAACACGTTTATAATTTTCTCACCCAGAAGGCATTAATAAAAATTACAATTTTGATGTGCATAATACAAATTCAATCTAATAAAGTGAAGTATAATTTTTAGTTTTATGAGGATTTAATCCTTATATCTCTTACAGTTTAACTTTATTTAACAAAATAAAGAAAAAAATACATAGAAAATTCTTTAAATTTAAATATAAATGGATGTCGATAATTTTAGTTCTTTCAGTATGTGTGCTTGTAAGTATATATCTTCCCCAAGCTGTTACTTAAATTAGCTAGTGTACTTTTACGTTAAAATTGTTCAAATATGTTTTTTTTTTTTTTCAAAATATTAAGCGCTTTATCTGAAATAAGATAGAAGTCAAATTAATAATTCAAAAGATAACTGCCGGTTAATTCTCGGGGAAAAACGTACTTTTAATAAGAAAATGTTGATAATTACTGAAATTCCTTCAAATCTGAAATATATTACCTCATTTTCTAGCGTTCCTCATTTAAATTTTTCTCATTTCCTCATTTAATTTTCAGATTCAGCATCATTATCCATTTTATTGGCAGGCAATGTAGTAGAAAATTTCTGCATATTTTCTTAAAAACGCTGCAGATAATTTATTACTAATTTTCAATTTGTTTTAAATCTATATGCGAAAGAAACTGGAAATAAAATATATTACTTTATATTTTTTTCGCTCTTTTTCTTTTTTTTTCGCCCTTGAATTTATTACCAGAAGTATAGATTCATATGGATTGGACCTTTATCGTAATCAAATTGAAATTACAATAGTAAATATTTAAATATTAGGCCTTAAGATGAAATTAATTTCACAGCTATGCAAGCATGTATTCTGAAGTCTTTTTTTTTCTTCTAAAAAGCATTAAGGAGTTGCACTTAAGAACATTTTTTTTAATATTGCATCTAAACATATTTCGAATTACAAAGTTTCATTAAATTAGGTAGGCAATTGTACAAAAATTGCAAAATTTTTTTTTTTTGTATCCATTATAATTTTAAGGGTTAATTAGTATAATTTTTCTCTTATTTTCCTCTATAAGTACAAAATTTCATATTTCACATTCTAAAAAGTTTGCAGATATGCTTAGTTTTAAATTTGAAGGACTGTCAACAAATGTGGAATAAAGCGTTTATTTGGGAATTGCAACTAGCGCTTGCATATGATATAATGTTGCTTAATAAGGCGTATGTTGCTTTGATCTATATAGTAACATTAATTATAAAAAATTTCAAGCTTGGCAAAGTGAAGACAATTCTTTGTGTAAGAAATTTATCATCACTCGCAATTTTCTGTTCATAAGTTACAGCTGCCGTTTTTATAAGTTCGTGAGTCGGTCTCATTTTCTACGAAAGTATGTTGTATGGTAAGGATAGAGTCAGTTAATTTTAATTCAGATTATATTTGAATTAAGTAATAAATTACCTTTATCTATTATTATCTATTATCTTTAAATATTATCTATTTATCTTATTTAATAACTCTTCGCTGGCTAACTCAAAAAGCCAATCCTAATGTCCAACGAAATCAAACGTATATGCCCAAGTATTATTTAGTTAATGTAATTATGGATAGATGTTGAAAGTGTTAATTTAGAATCAATTTTTAAGCACTTTAATTAATAAAATGCCATCCTATTTTTTTAAAATAAAGTGTAATAAAAGTTA
The DNA here is from genome assembly GCA_026543055.1 of Argiope trifasciata. NCBI lineage: Eukaryota > Metazoa > Arthropoda > Arachnida > Araneae > Araneidae > Argiope > Argiope trifasciata. Next base: position 4,137,170 of record JAPMOQ010023642.1, read on the forward strand.
ATAAATGTTACATATTTTAGCAAAGGAAAGATAGAATTTAGACCGCTTGAAATTAAGCAACAAAACATGTTATATCCCTTGAGAGTAAATTTTATTGACCGCGTTTTAATACTTATTATAGTAGAATTTTATTCAAATACTTTAAAGATACACTCAGATTATTCTTTTTTATGGGGGAGGTTCTCCAAAAAGGGCTTAAATTGGAATTAAAGTTATTTACTGAATTTGAAAAGTTATATCGTAAATCTCAGAAAGCAGTTATAATCCTTAATTGAAATCAGAAAAGACTAAAGCAAAAAGACAATAATTAGTATAAAAAGATGTAAACAATAGAAAAATTAAGGCTTTGTACTTTTATATCTTGAAGAACAAACGAATAAAAAAGGAAATGCTACAGTTCATAAAATCTATACTTATAATAAAGCTCAATGTGTGTGTGTGTGTGTGTGCGTGTGTGTGTGTGTGTGTGTGTATTGGCGCTCTACAGGCCAGACCGTTGGACCTACAGCTACCAAATTTGGTACATGTATACCTTGGAGATCCGGAATGTGCACCTCGGAGCCCCCTTTTCGAATTTTTAATTAGAATTTGAATTAATTAAAATTTAAGCGAAATTTTGACGTTTTTCCGCTATAACTTCCGAAAATATGATCGCATAAACATGATTTTTACATCAATTTAAAGATTAAAAAATTAGCTTTCTAACGGTATCAATTTTTTTAATTTATAATGTAAGCTTCTATTTTTAACGAATTTTTAAAGAAATATTTTAACCATGTTTTTATCACGTGACTGGATAAAATAAAAGAATGCCGGAAGTTCAAATAAAAAAATTATCATCGCAAAATAAATCTACAGAAATGCAACTTTTAAGCACGTGACTGGATAAAATAATATAAATATAAAATGTGGTATTTTCTTTAAAAAATAAATGCAAAGCAAAGGTTTCTACAATCCTTTGCAATATCTTTATCATTAACTCAATAAATCTTCTTTATTTACGGTAAACCTGATTGAATTTAGACAGGATATGCATTGAAGTCCCGACTCAATGGCATATTTATGTAATCGTTTGCAATATCTGTATCATTAATTTAATACTTTTTTTCCCTTTCTCGCTTTCTTTAAAAAAACATATTTAATATTTTGGCAACACCACCGATTTTTTTTTTAATATTTTGGAAGCATAATCGATGGTTAAAACCAACTGATTTATAAAATTAAAGAATATTATTCGGAAAAGGTGTACTTTTAGAACTTTCCGTCCATCATCTTAAAGAAAATATTAATTTCAGGTCAATCAATGCCCGGAATTACTTCAAGGCTAATGAATATGTGATTTAATTGAAAATTTTAGAACGCTTTACTCATGGCGAACCAGCTGGTCGCCAAAGGCGGCTAGTATCAAATATAAGTACAGATTTTATATGTTGATATGAGCTTGAACCTCAAAACCAATGTTCCATTATTGAGTTTAAAAAATTAGTGATGCAATTTACGGAACCATTTTCTTTAATCGACAAACTTTCCTTATTTCTGTTATTTTAAAAATATTCCTATTAAAGTAACAAATATCAAACAAATTTTTTTCCTTAACTAATAAACATGATTACGAAGGAAACAAAATCTATAGAATGATAATTGTGTGGAACGCACTAATCATTCTATTTACTAATCAAATTATTCTGATAACCATTATATTAATCACACTAATCGTTCTATTTAATTCCTGTTTATTAGATAACATATTCTATCTAAGATATAGTACTGCATCAATTAAATGTTTTGAAAGTAAACTACGAATTGAAATTTACGGTGAATAAGATAAATTTTTGTTGAATAATTCTTAAAAATATTATGCAAATTATGAAAATTATTCTGCATAGCATATACAACTTTCAATGTTCAGCGACTCTGCATTTAATTTTCATATTTAAAAAAAGTGCATGGTTTTGGAAAAAAATATATTAATAGCAGTTTAACATTTCCACGCTAATTTAATGTCCAAATTTTATAGGTTCTGACAGAAATTAGTAAAAGATAAATGATACAATGAGCAGAACTGTTAAAGATCTACACAAAAATGGTATGACTGAATTATATAACATCAAAAACTTTGATAGAGAATATTTTGAAGATAAGGCTATAAGGAGACTAAGTTACATAAAATATGTGATTGAAAATTTTAGAGATCTTTTATACTGGCAAATTGCTGGTCACCAAAATCGGCTAATTTCTTGATAAAGATATTGATTTGTGAATTATTGTAATATATATACTCACACATACATTTTTTCCCTTTTATGAATATGGGTCATAACGATTTTCAAGAAATTCATTCAGAAATATGAGAAGGCTCTAATATTAGTAAATTAAACAAATGTAGATTTTCCTATATCTTATTTCTTTATTTTTGATAAAACTGTTTATTTTTCTGATAAAAACAGTCTTACTTTTTATTAATAATTATCATTTATTGCAAGATATATGAATATGATACGTGTATGTACAAGATCTCGTAACTGCAAGATCAAATAAATAAAATTTTTACAAAAAAAATACAGATAAAATAGCATCAATTTTCTGAATTATATATATATATATAAAACAGTTATTTAAATATCAGAGGAATAAAAACTACGGAATATCGTATTTTCTAAATTTTTTTCTTCTTTTGAACCTCTATAAAAGCAGAAGGATCCCGAATTATCATTCAATAAACAAAAGCTTTATTGCGTTATATGCAGCTGGCCCAGCACATGAAAATAATATTTAATATTTGTGATTTTTATTTATTGTTGTATTACCACCTTTATTTAATTTCCAAAATAGAAATTTTTTAGCTTTGAATCCTTTGAATAATATTTTTACAGAATTCTGAGCATTTCACTTCTGCAATTCTGTCATCATTAATTAGTCGGTCCGGAGACGCAGCTAAATATGCAAAATTTATGTTTACAAATAAACAGCAACATTGGACTTTCAAATTCTTTTACGAAAGTTAGCTAATTTTGTTTCCAGAGGTGCGATAGTATTTGCTAAAGAAAATAATCGAAGGCGGAAATAAGCGACCAGAGCTGCTCTTAGACACCTCTCTAGATGCACGCCAAATTTTCCTGCCAAAGGTAATAAAATTCCAGTAAACCTACAAACTAGGGGTAAGAAATGATCAATAGAGCTCAAGTTCCACAATCCCTATCTAACAGAGCATACGTCTCGACAATCCAATTTTCAGAATGGACATTTTACGAGACTAATATTTGTTTTCATTTGAGAGTTTTGCCAAAATTGTGTTATATAAAATTTGTTTAAAATTTTTAACAGATTTATATGCATAATTTGAGAGAATGGTTAGAATATTTAATGCAGCATAAATTGAAATTTATTAACTAATCCTGATGATACTAACATAGGCTCATTCAATAAATTATATTTGGCACATCATAGCCAAATGTTATTTGGTCAATTTACCAGCGGCAAATTCAGCTAGTATTGTAAATTTTGTAAACTGTTGATTATAAAAAATAATGGCTGGATATTTTGGGACTACTTTAAAATTTGAGGTTTTAGATAATAATATAACCTATGTGATAAGCAAATCTAATAAATTTATTTAGTTAAAATATATGGTAAAATGAAATAAATAGCAAAGCAACACAGTAATAATTTTAACTAGTTTATATAGTCCTATATTTTAATTATTTAAGTGCTTTTCCTTAAGAAATATAATGTTTAATGTAAGCTTTACAAAAATTTCGCTACACTTATTCAATATTTTAAAATAAATATTGAAGACTAACATTCTTGTTAAACATTAAATCTGTATTTTTTCTGATTTTTTTTTTTTTTTTTTTTTTTTTACAAAGGATTAGAAAATATTCCAACTTAAAATATAAAGGGGCCAACTGCCAGAAATAAAAGCTAAGAGTAAAATAAGCAAAAGTAAAAACAAAGTATCTATTATATATCCAAGTATGTACTATCATACCTGGATCTGTTATTTGTTTATTTTCTGAAACATCGTCACGTATATTCCAAAAATTAATCGCTCTAAGAAACGCATGTGACATGCATAGTTTCTTTCTAAACAGAATTTTAATGAAACATCGTATTTTGACTTATTTTAATGAAACAATTTATAAGACAGCAGATTAAATAAAAGTTCTTGTATAAAAATATTACAAATAATCGACGGTATTGTATTAATAAATAAAATCAATCAATTAATGTTTGTAAAAATGTAAGAATTCGTATTTAACTGCTTGTTAAAGCAATGCTATTCTTCTATTTTTTTTCTATTTAAAGATGTTTCGATTTATGTATTCAAATTGATAACAATGAAACTCGCTAATACAGTACTCGATTTCAAACAAATGTATTTAACTTAGGCAAACCATTACGGAATTATTTTTGATGTATAAAATTTTGTGTTTCGGTAGAGTATTTTGGATGATATTCAATAAATTATTTTGACTTTTTTTCCCAATTCTGTATTTAAATGAGACAATGGGAATTAATTTTTGCTTAGCTATGGATTAGTATTCTAATTTCATCAAACGTAGAAATTTTCTCTATTAAAGAGTTCTAGTAGTTGGCTACTTAAAACTAAACAAAAATTGAAAAATTCAGGATAATTTATTTGAGAGACTGTAATATTAGAATTTTATCTGCGATAAAATTTTTGATCTTAATACAATAGTTTTTAAATAATATTACTATTTGTGCTTCAAAATTGTTTATGATGTTATACAGGGTGCACCAGAGATACTTACTTATTTGAAAGGTCAATAAAAACAAAAGTACTTCAATTATTGTTTTCTTTTTTTATTTGAGAAAACAATATCCCATTTTTTTTCCCCTTCAGTTTTGAAAATGACATCGGTTAAATGGCGACCCCCCATTGCGCATCCACTTATTAAGTCGATTTTTGAAGTTCGTGTCCACTCTTTGCAGCATATCAATCGGTATGTTGGCAACGGAGTCGCGAATGTTGATCTTGAGGTGAGCTATGATCCGTGGTCGATCAACATAAACCCGAGATTTTAAAGTGAGCCTCGTCACTGAAAATAACGACCGTGTCGTCAGGCAGGTTGTCAAGCAACATTTCACATGCATTTTGACGGGCAATAAAATCGCGTTCAGTTAATTCTTGCACAACAGCCAATTTATAGGGATGAAATTGAAGGTCTTGATGGAGAATTCGTCGAAGAGTGGTGCCAGAAATTCCCAGAGAAGCTGCGTGTTTGCCAGCCGAACGCAGAGCTAGCTGATTGCCTCACTCTTTCGACATTTTCCGGAGTTCTGGAGGTTCGTTGATGTCCATTTCTGGGTTTAGCGAAACTTCCGAAATAAGTTAACCCACGACAGAATTGAATTAAAGCCAGGAAAGGATCTGTGAGGAGGAATTTCAAAGCGAGCGCTGAAGGCACGTTGCAAAACAATAAGTGAGCGACCGTTAGAAAAGAAGCTTTCGATGGTAAGGGCCCTTTGTTCGCAAGACCAAAGCATGATAGCAATTGGCTAAAAAGAGAAACAAACTTGAGGACTTTTCCTTCCAGTAGCACTAGCTATTACTCCTCTAGCCACCTAACTCGCCGTTCGGGAGTTTTTTCAAATAAGTAAGTTTCTCTGGCACACCCTGTATTTTATACTTCGAATATATTCTGCATTGCAGAGGATTTTTTTTTTTTTAATATTGTAAGGGCACACGCTAATTTCATTTTTAGAAGTGCACTTATTTTTAAAGAAAGTTTTTTTTTTTTTACTACCACATTAAAATGTCTGTCATGATTTCTTATAAATAAAAAGACATTAGATTGAAATAAAGAAATTTTTAAAAGCAGAGTGTTTTTCTTTAAAAAAAATAAATTCAGCGGGAAGTTTAAACTTTCGAAGTTGCGAAAAGCTTAACACTGTTCGACGTAAGTTATATGTATAAATTTACAACTACAAGACACTACTGAATTTTCATTTGCTTTTCATTGCCTTATGATTTCATATAAAAGCTTCTAAATCGAAATATGCCAAATATTATAAATATTGTCTACGAAGTCAAGATTTCTGTTAAAAACGAAGTACTGAAAATGTTTATCTTTATTTTCTTTTTAC
>JAPMOQ010023642.1:4143287-4160338 GCA_026543055.1 Argiope trifasciata
TGTTCAACTGTCTATTGTGATAACGGTACAAATTTTGGAGGAGCAGCCAACGCCCTAAGTCAATTGGATTGGAAGCAGATTAAAAAACAAGGAGCTGTAAGCGCTATCGAATGGAAGTTCAACCTGCCAACTGCTGCATGGTGGGGTGGCTGGTGGGAGCGCCTCATAAGAATTTTGAAAGATCTACTAAGAAGAGTTCTAGGAAGAGCTAGCTTGAGTTATGAAGAAATGTTAACTGTCTTAGCTGATTGTGAAAGCGTCATAAATGCAAGACCGCTTACTTACGTTACTGAAAGTGAAGCTGTAAAACCAATATCACCGTCTATGTTCTTGCAAGACATTCAAGAACACAAATTACTAGATATTGATGCAGTGGATAGCAAATCCCTTACGAAAAGAATAAAATACCGACAGAACTTAATTAAACATCTAAGGGAGAGGTTTAGATCAGAGTATTTAGGTACTCTTATACAGCGAGTACAGAAAAGACAGTCAAAAATTAAAGTTGCAATCGGGGACATAGTTTTGGTGGGAGCCGATAACAAAAAACGTCTAGACTGGCCATTGGGACGCATTTCACAGCTGATTCCTGGGAGAGATGGAGAAGTTCGTCTTGTCAGAGTACAGACATCGACTAATGAGCTGCTTCGCCCTATACAACGGATATACCCATTGGAGATCGCTACTTCAGATGGTCCTCAATATTTGAAGAGCCTAGAGTCAATGGATCATTCCGAACAATCCAAGCAGTTCAAGGACACCACCATCCTCGAACCCACACCGAAATTCAGTAAGTATGGAAGAACACTGAAGGTTCCAGAGAGACTAAACTTGTAGATTGTATTTACAAACTAAAAATAGTTTTGATTATGCTTCATAATCAAAAGGTGGGAGGATGTTAAAAACGAAGTACTGAAAATGTTTATCTTTATTTTCTTTTTACACACGTGCCAATAATAAGCCGGAAATGTAACGGCCGTTGCGCGTGTCATGTGATCAGATGGTTTTTATTTTTTATTTTTTTGGAAAAAGGATAAATCAGTAGTGTAAGATTTGATTTCGAAGAATAAAGTTGTTGAGTTTTATGCTCCGTGTAGATTATTCGAAGTAATGAATTTTTGTCAGGTTTTTTAACAATTTCATTAAAACAATCCATTCTTTGATTTGTTATCTTAATGTCCCGTAATAGAGTTTCACTATTAATGTTGGGAATGAGCACAAAAGTTTGAGTTGGAGTCAGAAGACGAACCAAAATCAAATTTTCATGTCACGCCACTACCAGGAATTTTATTTTAAACAACAGATTAAATATACACAAGCCTCGTATACAAAGTAAATTTTCTGTAGAATTTCGTCTCGAAAGTATGATAATCCAATCTTGGATGAAAGAAATTGCTATTAGGCCATTGCAGCTCTTTAAGATGAATATGATTCAATACGTATGATTAATAGGTTATTATTAATTATAACCTATAAAAATAATTAATAGATTTATTTCACTGACCACTCATTATTAATTATAAATTCGGTTATTATTAAACATAATTACTTTCTTACATTGATCATAACATGTGCATTTGCTTGTAATAAGGGTTAAAAGTAAATCATTTATTTAAAAAAATTAAAAATATAAAAATTTTAAATCTTAAAAATCTTGTAGTGTCTTGATCCTGACAGAAGAGTGGAATTTCATACAATTCTTTTATTTACAGCCATATATCTACGTAAGAACAATTTGTTCTAATCCAGGTTAAAATATTTGATAGTTACACCATTTTGAAGTTGATGATATTTACATAACAGACGAAGGGTGAAGGTTTATCACGAAAAGAGTTCACCATCAATTCCGAGAAATAACACCACAAGACACTAACAGGCTGTAAGGTAACACGACTACTCCAAGGTGAAGCCTCGTTCATCAGTCCGCAATCCAAAAAGAAACCTCTCTTCAAAGAAAACTCCTTTTATTCGTTGTCCAAACTCCACCCTCTCATTAGTCCTCTTGGGCTCTCTACCACCCAATAGTTGTTTAGCAAATTGCAATAATTTATAGCTCCAGTCTGACGTGGGAAATGACCATCAATAATACGTCCTCGTAACTAACCACTCTGGAACAAGTGTTAATGATAGTTCCTTCACAAAGGGAAACATTTAGCATCCAGATGGGTTGACATTCCTTTTCCTTGAAGTTTCTCTGAAACACTGAACCCTACGTGTATTCCTCAGCCGACATCACCAATACCAGATACGATGACACTTGGAGATAAGAAACTCCCCCGCCTGGCAATCTGGAGGCATTTAACAATGGAGGGTTTTAATTGGTGATGACACTGCTCATTGGAAATGCCACTTATCGTGAATGGAACAGGGGAGCATTACAATAGTTTATGTAATGAAATAAGTATGCAGGAACTTTAAGCCTTTATTCTTTATCATAGGTTTTTAGGACTTAATTAAATACTACAGCTCTACAGGAATAATAATGTATTATCACTGTTTTACAATTATAAAATGGCTTATTATGTTTCAAAAATAACAAGGGAAGCGAAAAAATTCACAAGGAACACAATATACAGGAGAAGCTAAGAAATCTATCCTTCTAGCATAAGTATAGAACCATAAAAACTCTTAAATTCAGAAAAAGAAAATGAAAACGAATGTTCTATTATGGATCTGCAATCGTAATATATTTATAATCAGCCATACGTCTTTGAATTAGCTGATAAGTGAGACTTTCTCAAAACCTTTATCCTATATGACCACGTTTCCTTTTTCCCACACTTTTTTTGAAGTGGCGACCAAAACGTTTTGGACAAATAGAGCTTCATTTGACTGGCTCTTTTTTTCTTACCCATGTTTTGGCTGATATCTGTTAAATCTCGATCGTATAATGTTTACTAACATAATACGATAAAGTATGATATATAATAATTATTTTGTTATACTCCTTATGAAATAATTATTTAGTGTTTGTTCAGGCAGAGTATATGTTGTTTTAGCATCGTACTTTTAGGATCAGGTTTTCAACTATAACTTATGCTTGCAAAACGATATATTAAAATGGACTCAGATGGTTTATAGTTACAAAATCTTTAATTTATGCGTTTCTGAAGCTAAACATTGAAAGAGTCGAGTGATTCATGGCTCCATGATGTTACGACATGCGCGTCAGACATTTGCTTGTTGAGATCACAAAATGCAATATTCATTTGAAACAAGCCAGTATTTCTCAAACATTCTTTGGGCAAAATTTTATTCTTTCCTATTTCAGATTTTATATTTGGACAGAAGTGGTTGTGTTGGTTGGTAAATAAGTATGCCGAGAAAAGGTGAAAATCATCCATATAATTTTTGTTATGGCTGTGTAAACACTTTAAAAATCAAAGACGAATCATAATTCCACTAGTTAACAAATGTTAGAATATATATTTTAGCTGTAAAGTAGGTGAACAAGGTAAAGGCTGGATTCCTCATATAATCTGTTCTTTTTTATTAGCCATTTAAAACACTAAATTATGAGTTCTTGAAATATATTTTTTATCATTCCAAGGGTGTGATGTGGACAATAAGATCATTCATCAGACTGTTATTTTTAAATTACAAAAGCATAAAATTATTAGTGGTAAATACACTGATGGAAAAAAAATTCCCAACACCAAGAAAAAATTATTGTACAGTAATGAAATTTTAGGAATATATTTGTCTAGGTAACATATTTAATTGATTAAAGTTTCAAGATCACAGGTAGAGCCATTGGCGAGAAGAGCCATTTCAAATGTGAAATGTTGGTACATTAGTAACCGGTGTAACTGCCAGAATTTTGAATGCAAGCATGCAAACGTGCATGCATTGTGTCGTACAGGTGTCAGATATCAGTTTGTGGGAGGGAGTTCCATGCCTGTTGCACTTGGGCGGTCAATGCAGGGACGGTTAATGCTGGTTGTGGATGACGCTGGAGTTGTCGTCCAATGATTGGAGAAAGATCTGGTGATCTAGCAGGCCAAGGCAACATGTCGACACTCTGTAGAGCATGTTGGGTTACAACAGCGGTATGAGGGCGAGCGTTATCCTGTTGGAAAACACCCCCTTGAATGCTGTTCATGAATAGCAGCACAACAGGTTGTATCACTAGACTGACGTACAAATTTGCAGTCAGGGTGCGTGGGATAACCACGAGAGTGCTCCTGCTGTCATACGAAATTGCTCCCCAAACCATAACTCCAGGAGCAGGCCCTGTGTGTCTAGGCCGCAGACAGGTCACTAGCAGGCGTTCACCTGGCCTCCTTCTAACCAACAAACGGCTATCACTTCGACCAAGGCAGAACCGGCTTTCATCAGAAAACACAACAGATCTCCACTCCGTCCTCCAATGAGCTCTAGCTTGACACCACTCACGTCGCAAACGGCAGTGGTTTGGAGTCAGTGGAATGCACTGTACAGGGCGTCTGGCTCGGAGCTGTCCTTGAAGTAACCGACTAGTAAAAGTTTGTTGTGTCACTGTGGTGCCAAATGCAGCTCGAATTTCAGCTGCAGACGCAGTACAATTAGTCACAGCCATACGCCGAATACGAAGGTCTTCCCTCTCAGTAGTACCATGTGGCCGCCGGGAACCTGGTCTTCTTGAGGCAGTACCTTCCCTTCACCACTACCGCCAATACTCATTCCTGTCAAGTCTTTCAGCAATATCGCGGAAAGAAAACCCACTTTCTCGTAGCCCTACAACACGACCTCGTTCAAACTCAGTGAGCTGTTGATAATGGCTTCTTCGTCTTCTCAGAGGCATCCTTGACTAACATTAATCCACTACGTCAAATCTCAACTGTAAATAACGATCACGAACCTTACAGCGCTTATTTAAAGCAAACCTCATTTGCATGTTCGTAGTGTCGCTACTAGCACCACACTTACGCTCGTAGCTCGAAATTTGAATCGACGTCATCTTTCAGATGTATAAACACGTCTACCAAATTTCGTTTATTTAGCACAGCTCCTTCCTAGTGTTTGGTTTTTTTTTTTTTTCCATCAGTGTATAAGCACAAAGCATTTTATTCAAATTTACCATGATCTATACTTCACAATGAAGAGTCACTTCTATCACATACTCTTGTACATCTAGTTATAGAAAATAAATCAGATTCAACTATAGAAGCTCAAAGAGAAGAACACAATAATTCTATGTTTAAGACAAGAGTCTTTTTTTTTTTTTTTTGAAAATTTTATCTTTTAACATTCAGCAAAATTTCTTTGCTGAAGAAACTGATTTAACACAAGAATTATCACAGACAGTAGAGTCTATCAGAGATCGGACTGGACTCTTGACTGATCAGATGTATCCACGGTTAGCTTAGTATAACAATATTGGCTCTGTAATAAGTTTCTTCAGTGCCGGTCGAAAATACAACTATCTTAAAAGAAATTCCATAAAGAATATGAAAATTCTGTTGTCAAAAATTCAGTATGAAAAGTATTGGTGGATTATATGCTGTGACACACAACGTCTTTGCATTGCTACATTAAGTTTTGTTGATCGTATTTTATGCGAATGGAAATTTTTTGTGAGGACAAGAAAATTTATATTTCCAAAAAACGAATGAACTAAAGAATGAATTATTTTTACCCAGAGAAAAATAAATTACACATTTCTTCATTAGTCACCTCTAATAAAATTATTCTAACTCTTCTTCATACAAATTACGGTTTTTCAAAAATTTTATGCTGGTAATGGATAAAATCAATATTGAATTTCATTATTTATCTTCTTGCGCACAGGCTGGTATGTAGAATGTGCCAGTGGATACTGTTCCTTCTCGAATTCAGAAAGCCTTAGCGCTTTTGCGCTTGCGTTAGGAGGCGTTTATTTGATTAAAAATATGCCAAGAGGAAACGTTGATAGAAGGAGATGTTTAAAATTAGAATGGTATAAATGCCGATTATTCCCGGAATTAGGAGGCTTAATAATCACTCATCTTTCTGCATACCACCTCTTGGCGCAGTACAATCGCCGAAAATTGCTGGTATCGGGTTCCAGTGCAGTTTAACCAAATAAACTCCGGAAAAGATGAAAGGGCTTACAAATTCTGTAAGCTTTAATTAGCATTCTATTCTCCCTATTTACACCAAAAATTCCTCTGATCTTGAAACAGTTCGATTTCATCGCGTATGCAAGCACGTGAAACACTTTTCGGTGCGATCAGAATAACAACCTATCGAGAGGCAGAGGAAAATTCTTCCTCCCCAGCATTACGCCTCTGTTTTGGAAGAATTAAGTCTTTAAAGGGGCAATTTTTTAATAAAAGAATATTAAAATATCTTTTGGAATGAGATTAATTTCAAAAAAGTTAACCATTAAAAGCTTTCTAAATTATTTATCTTTTGTATTATTGACCTAAAAAGGGTGAAGGGTGTCATATTTCCGAATTAAGATGAAGATTATTGCCATCTATGCGTTTACTCTTAATGTTCTTCACAAATTTTTGTTTTTCTATTTATTACTTTATTAGTTTCAATACTCTTCAATTCCCAGAAATTCTGCAGATTCTTATTTAAACCACTGTCCTTAATTGAAAGATAAAGCAAAGAAGCATTTGGAGATGATTTTCCAACACCATCACTTACGACAAATCAGGAAACGGTATTCAAAATTAAATTTGAATGTTGTGCACATATTTATCCAATCTCAATACCTTATAAAATATCTCCACTCCCAACAAAATATTGATTTCACTTGGAACTTTAAATGTTTGAATATTTTTCCCTCTTTACCTGAATCTTAAATAATTTAGGATGAGTAAAAATCAGTCATTTTTTTCCTCTATAACTAAAAATTATAATTTCCTCTTAAAATTCTTTCCACCATTTAATAAAGAAAATTTAACATTTCCTGTAAATAGCATTGACGAATCGTTTAAATCATATAAATGGGAGTATTTATTTTTTCTTCAGTTGTAATTTATTCGCGAATTCCTGACTAATGAATTGCGACATGGAAGCGTAATCCAATGACACTTTTAACGATTGGAATTTTCCGTATTTGTGTTTTACCATTGTATTTAATAAAATTTCTCTACTTTTATTTTTTCTAAATGAAGTTGTCGTTATCAATTTATTAGCGTCCTCTACATGGGCTTTCATAATCACTTCCGGTTTGTTTGTTTTTTTAAATCAAGATTAGCAATAACATACGTATCAGCATGGCGCTTAAAATTCACGCTTAAATGGAGTTTCTTATCACATAGATAAATTGCAGTTGACCTTTGACTTGCGATCGCTTTGTTAATAAAATATAGTTAAAATTTAAGTTGTGACTCTATCACTGATTTATTTTTATGAGCATGGCACTTGGAAAAAAAAGATGTCCTTTATTGCATATAATAAATACATTTTATATATTTAAGATATAGTAGAAATACTTTTCGTGCATTCTTTCAGCCTCTATTAAAGGAGTTCGCATGTTATTTCGAAAATATTACTTTTGATTAAAGCTTTAACACGTAATGTCAAATATCAGTCACATTCATTCTTGGAATATTAAACAATAGATTGTTTATGCTTTGCAACAAAGCATCTAACGAAGAATTCTGACAATTGGTTTCCTTCGCAATTATGCTTTTGTTTAGTTAGATTTATATTCCGAACATTCAAATTCAAGTTTTATTTATTTTGAGTTTTATTAAAATTTTTTACAATGTCAAGACTTCTAATGTTAGGCTCTTCTCTAGATTTTCTTGCACACTATTAATGAAATCTTTAAATTCTTTAGAGTTCTTAATCAGATCTTTAAGTTCAATCACCTCTGGTCTGGCGTCATCTCAAAATTTCTAGACAATAAGCGAGCTGTCTTAGTTTCATTCAATTTTTAAATACTCTCTTCGGAATGTACTAAAGCCACAAATGGAAGATAACGCAAATTATCCACAATTATATACGGGTAAAACGGCTTTCCTATGAGCTGTCTTCTTTTAGATAAGGCACGCTTTCCTCTGTTTTTCCCTTTCGCGTTTTCTTGCGGCTCTTTTTGTCCAGTTTAGAGACAATTTGTCACTAAACTGGGCAAACCTAAAAAATTGCTCTAATGACCAGTAGTTCCGCCATCGATGAACCAATGTATAATGTTCATAATTCAATCAAAAATATTTGCACGTAAACAAGCAGACTTCGACTTTTTCAATAAGGGAAAATTTTGGATTGAAAATAGTAATAATGTTTGAAGAAAAATAATGCGTGTTTGCATTATCTATTTTAAAGCTAAACCAGCTACAATATCAACAAGTAATGGGAAATACAAGAGAAAATAATTACTCTAAAATTCGCATTCAGTTGTGTAGGGGTAAATTTTGCTGATTCATTTTTAATATGTTATCTTAACAAATTTTTAATTACTTTAGTTAATAATATTTTCTCTAATAGTCTGGTTCTAATATAATCTCTCTTCACTAATATCTTTAAGGACACTTTCATTGTCAGTCTCTAACGATTTTCTATGTGAAGAGAAAAAGCTGCTCAAATATTTTCATACAATGCATCAAATCTTATTGATAATAACTCAGAATTAAATATAAATGAATGCTTACAACTTTTTGACGACAATAAGACGACATGATGGCAACTTACTTAACTTCAAATTTCAAACTATTATCATCATAATTTTTTTAAATATTTCGTGGAGGGATCGGTATATCATGTTGAATCAACAATCCTCGTAATGTCAAGGTCCAAATAAAACCTCTTTGATTGAAGTCATGTTGGCAAATTTAATTTTTGAAAAACAGGTAGTAAAAGCAGAATTAAAAAGAACGATGAAAATATCAATTTCTACTGCATGCGTTTGAAATTTAATAAATGTTTCTTTCCAGACATTGGTTGAACTGAACAGTCCAGACAACATTACGGTATTTTGCCATGCAGACACTTTTTTTTTTTTACATTTTCTAACCATAAAGTTTTAAGATTATGATTTAAATAGATAGAGCTGGAGTTGCGATAAACAAAATTTATTACTTCTGGTATCGGAATGCTACCTCCGGTCTAGATTTTCGTTTGTGTCTCACCAATAAAAACTTCTAACTCCACTTGTAATTTACACGGAGAAAAAATATAATAGTATTAACAAGCTTATGAAATAGGCAATGACGTTAATTCATAAAAAAAAGTTTTAATAATTTCATCGAAAATGGCGATTTTAAACCAGTTGGATATCCTTATCTGTGTTGAAAGTTATTCAATGAAATAGCATTAAAACATAGAAAATAATCATTACCAACTGGGTAATGCGATAAAATTATTCAGTGCGATATTATATATCTTACCAATCTATTTAAAAATCATAATAATTAATACATAACCTAGCGAACCCACACTAGAATTTTCATCCTCTTCATTGCATTATATTTGAATAGAGCGTCTCTAAGCAGCAAAAGTTCCGTAAATGATTTGCTCTAAATCGACTCTAAGCTTAACCTGCGGAAACCCCAATCTCCGATTGCATGACTCGTTTTGTCTGATTAAAGTGTAACAACTCTTGTGATCTCGCATCTGAAATGATAAAGCAAAATCCGCGTGTTACAGTATTTGTTTCACTTTCTTGCTTCCTGTAACCAGTTCCCGAAGCAACACCAATTAGAAAGGAATCTCAAACGAAGTAAATTTTCATGGTCATCACGTTTAAAGAACCTGATAAAAATCGGATCTTGGGCAGTTCCTCCCCTCCCTATGTTAAGCTCTAATCACTCCTGATTTAATATTCTTCCAGTAAAACCGAGCTGGCAGAATTAGGCAAAGGAGAAAGATATCCAAGCTTTATGTTTTCTTTTTTACTCCATTGATTTTTCCCTTCATTCATTATATTTATAAACGTTTCTTAAAAGCGCACTCTAATACCCAATTAATCGTTAAAGAATTAAAAATCTCTTACTTTTACAGTGCTTCATCTTAAGAGAAATCAGTTCATGTTATTACGTGATAATTGTATGTTCTGAATATAAGTAATACGCGCACAATTTTTTTTCCTACAGTAGTTATTATGAAGTTCTTACCAAGCAAACGGCGCCGAAAACTATGTGTTCACACATTTTGATAGTTCGCCTAACATTTCAGGTTGACAGGTAAATTGCCTTCTCCGCAATTTAGTTAATAAGCCCCTCTCTTCTTTATGCACCGTCTTATTAGTCAAAAGTTCGAAATGAAGAGGTTGCATGAGGAGTTATTTGTCAAATAGCTTGTTAATCGTTGATTAATCTTTTAATGGTTTAAGTCCCGTAATCTCTGCCTTGCTAATTGCAGAGCATCCGATTCTTGAGTAGATAATACCCGGTGCGGTGTGCCTTAGGTAAATAATTGACCGTTTCTTGAGCCAGTTCTTTAATGAAGCTTTAAAGGAAAATCAAAAAAGGTGTCCATTGGACTCCCAGTCTCACAAATCGACACGCTGCAGATAAAAGGGCATACAGTGATTCTGTTAATTAGTTTTCCATTCATTTTTGGGAGTAATAAATTACAAAAAATTAAAATTATAGTTACTGTTGTTTGTACTAGTGCTTGCAGGCAAGTACTACACATAGAGACTAAAAATTTCAAGCCTTATTTTTTGAGATACATTAATTTTTTCATCCATCTGATTCATGTTTTTTTATTCAATAAAAAAAAACCATGAAAGACTCCTAGGAGAAGGCTTTTCAAATAATAGTCTTATTCAAGCTTTAAAAGGAATTCTGAAAGATTCCACCTAAGTTTTTTCAGAATATTTTCAGACATATACATAAAACTCGGGCAATAAGATATTAAAGTACTTTGATAGTTTAATTTGAATTAATTTGCACGAGCAGTGTGCTACAGATTAAACTTATCAAAAATGATTTTTACCGAATGTGCAGTAATATTCCCCGTAGGTAAATAATTTGTTCGGATATTTGATATTTGATATTGAATTTTTTTACATCACTCATGTAAAAAGTGATACAAATCAAAATTTAACAGCAACAAAGATGCAAATGATACTTCAAAGATGATTGTCTCTTGGCAGTTCTTTAATGAAATTTTAAAGGCAGATGAAAACGGAATCCAATTCATTGTACTTAGATAAATGCTTACAATTCATTCAAATCGGAGGTAAAATTTACAGAAAACAAACGTTTGTTATGTTACTTTTTTGCTTATAATTTCGGCTACTATCAAAAGCGATTATGAAAATCAAGGAATAAAATCCTGCTGTTCAAAGACAGAAATTTCACTTTTTGGGAGAGAATTTTTAATTTTTGATTAGTATCATTAATACAAAAACATATTTACAAGAATTTAATTTAAAAATTTGAATTAATTTTCAATAAGACGAAGCCTTTAGCATATCTCCATCAACATATGATGGGTATTCTATTGCATAAAATTATAATTTATAACAATTGTTTATAAGATTATTAACATCATTACCTAAAAGAGTAACAAATTATAATTAAATATTTTTAAATACTTAATGTTTTAATAAGAATGAAAAATAAATTATTGCTTATGAATTTTTAAGATTTAAGTGAATATGAGATACAATCAATCTCTTGAAAACGTAATACTTATTAACCAAATAACATTATCTGAATTTTATATTTGAAAAGATTAAAAAAATTTCAAGTAGATATTTATTAAATGAATAGGAATAATAATGATGGTAAATGAAGAATAATTACTTAAATGTTGTTTAAGTTGGGTACTTATTTACGAAAAATAATATGATGTATGTTACGTAATGTGTAACGTGAAAGGTGTGTTGAACAGACCAGCAGACTTGTTATACAGTGACTAAAAATGTACTCATACCTTTATGAAGGCAATATCTTTGCAAGCTGCATTCTAAAAGATTTAACTGAAATATAGATTATCTGTATATTTGTAAAATTTTGTCAATGGTGGCAGTTTATACCATTTTAAAATTGAAATAGTTATTTCGAGCAAATGTACGTATACATGTAGGTTATTATAATTTTTTTAACAAAATATTTTTATTTTAATTGTTTTGAAGGATCCAAATAAATAATCAAAAAATATTCTTAATTCTTTATATTAACCTGTCAAAATAGGCATAATATATATTGATATAAGAATCTAATAATAATTGAATATAAGACATCGAAAGTTACATTCATTTTTTGAGATCTGTAGTCTGAATAATGTAATGACTTGATATCAAAAATTGTTAATAATTAAATATTCGATATTATTAAGGCAAATTATGAAATAAAAAGCATTATAGACGAAGGAAAGTACTATATACTAAAGGTTTTTTTAAATTTTATTAAATACAGAAGTTAAGTGAAATTTTCTAATTTTCATTTTTTTTTCAGATTGTGTATCTGAGCCGCAGTAATCTTTCCTCACTCGATGGATGGATTTGTATATAATTTATAGGGACTTTTATTGCTTTTTACATAAAAGATTACTTCAATGAATTAACTTCTTCTAAAATCCTAGTAATAAAATCCTTTTCCTAGTATAATAATCCTTTTAAAATGCCATTGTAATAAATTAGGAAAGATGCATGATCTAAAAATATCTTTAGTTGGTTGGGTTGTATTTTTTAGCCCAAGAGCCATATTTGACTAGGCTGCGCCAAACATGAGGTAAAAAAATATCCTTAGAGTATCACTGGCATAATCCAAGGTTAACTAAAGTTTCAGAGTTCATTGTTAGGAACCAGACCAACTTGCTGATTATTTCTTTGCGTGTAATTAAGTATAGATTTTCATTGCTAATGTATTTAAGTTTTATTATAGTAATGTCTCTGTTGGAAACTAAGGTTATTTTAACGCTCTTATATTTTGAACTCTATTCAGATGATGAGAATGACCCAATCACGGTTGATACCACTATCTCACTTTTTCCAAGAAAAAAATGTTTGGTGCCCAGCGTCAGATTTCAATGTACCAGAACCGCATACACGTCGGATGAGTATTAAATTCAAATTTCGAACAGGGATCCCGGGGGCCCGAAGCCAAGACCTTTCCATTACACACTATGAACTCCTGAAATTTTACTGCATATTGATATAACCAAAACGTAACTCTAATGCTTTTTCATACTCTCCAAGAAATAACATAGAATTTTTTACTTTCATAGCATTTGAAATATATGAGAATTTTATTGTATAAATTTGTTTGATACCTGTAGAATGCATTTATATTAAAAGTTAACGAAATATGTTCGTGATAATTCAAGGTAATTAAATGTTAAAACTTAATGAAATGTTACCAGGATTCAACATAATGTTTAAAATAACAAAAAAGAGAAATAGAATTTTTGATTCATAAGTTTGAAAATGTACTTCTATCTAAACCAAGAGAATTAAAACTAGAAAGACGAGGGGGGAAATGACACTCCATGAGAACTGAATTAATTCAGAGGTAATTTATCAACACAAGCTTTTCAAGCATGTCTTACGTGTGTTTGGTCCGGTTTGGTTTATTTTTTTGTTATTGAGCTTTTTTCCCTCTGCTTCACCATGCGGTTACTTTACTGATCTTTTTTAATTGCGTATTTGGTTCATCATGCTTGTTTTCCTAGTAAATAGAATCGATATATACTATCAATTATAAAACATTCAAAAGAACAATCTTATAAATTAAATAAGTTATTAAGTAAATTGTCGACAAAAGGATGAATTTGTGATTCAGAAACATGTGGTATAGTATTGGCCCCCTGGACATAACGGAGGCAGCGCTCGATATCGATAATTTACTATATAAGATGATAAAACGATGAAGATAATAGATTGGATTATTGCCTTATAGCAAAAAATATAAAGATTTGATATTTTTTGCTATGAAGCATTATAAAAATTTGGTAATATTTTTTTGCTATACGGCAATAATAGAAAAATTTTATAATATTTTTCAAATCTAATAAAATGAGTTTCTTAATTAATTATCTTTCTTTTTTGAAGTTAATTTTCTCAGTCGTGCATTTTATTTAATTCGTCTCTTCATTTCTCTGAATGATGTCTAAGATTTTGCTACCTATGAAAGTGATTATAAAATATTTTTCGATAAAATATAAGAATAAAAAAATACATAGAAATAAACTGTTTTTCCATCAAAAGGAAAATTGCTAATATTAACTATAGAATTCTTATTTTTAACCAATCTGAAGAATATCAAAATTTTGTGAAAAATCTATTAAAATTGGATAATTTAACAAAAAGGTAAAATTGTATTTTAGCGTTTTATTTTATTATTTTATAGGCCTTCCATGAAAACCTTGTTTCATTTTTAATTATATGTAAGTTTACTTAACTCTTTTATCAACAGAGCTTAATGCAAATGAAGAATTCATGCATAAGGCGATTTTTATCAGGCGTTTTAGAGCTCTTCTTGCATATGAAATAGCTAACCGAAAATGAAATAATAACGCTATTTCGGAATTCGTGATAATATTATTTCAGAATTTATCATAATGCTATAGCGGATTAGAAAATTTATCTACTTTTAAAAAAGATGAAATAAATGAACATGAAAGAAATTGTTTAAAGAGAAAGATAAATGAAATGAAGAAATAATCAATTTTTGTCATAAATGGTTTTTTATGGCCTCATTTGTGTACAAATGTATTTTCCCCATTACCCCTTATATCCAAAAAATAACATGTCATCTGCTTGCGTCTAAAGTTTCAAAGGTGACATTCCATAAGAATTTTATTTTATTTATACTAACATACTTTTCTTACAAATAATCATAAAAAAAACGTCTCCAAAGTGCAATTTTTCTTAAGAAAATTGATTACTCGATTTAATGTTATAGTCAAAGATACACAAAAATAGCAATGGCATATTTGGCAAAAAGTAGAAACATTATCTCATTGGTTGAGAATTACTTAATGGATAACACACTTGAACAAAACAATTTTACTTTATTCCATTAATTACATATCCAAAAAACCGTCAAATGATGATATTTTTGAAATGGACACAGTATGCTTGTCCATATCAACAATCACCCTGTTTCTTTCCGCTTGAAAATGATTTAAAAAGGTTGATAGCGTCCAGCAGTACATTACACTCCATGAAGATTCTGATGACAATACTGTAAATAGATGAAATCACAGGGAAAAAAGCTATTCATCTCCACAATGGTCTGGATGTCCACAATCTCATGGCATCCAGAACAGAGCTGTACTCAGACTGAAATTGCTTTGAATAAATTTGATAATCATATAACTCGTCCTGGTGTGCCTTTTCTCAAAGACTTGAAACATTTGTGGTCTCCGAGAATCAAATCATTGAAAAGAAAACATTAAATTAGAGGGTTATAAAATTCTATTTTAATGTTCGGAATGCATTCACAAGAGAAGTGTTCTGAAATCGAAAAGAATATTTCGGATAACAATTTCTTTCCGAATGTGAATTGTATTTTTTTATATAAATATGCTGAGAAGGAAGTGAAATATGGGCTTGAAAAAAAATCTAGACATCATGCGAAGAATTCGAGGCTCTAAGGAGCAGATGAATAATTGATTTTGCATCCAGGAGTTAAAACCGGTATCTATCCTTCATTTCCTCTTTACAAACTGCACTTTATTATATTATTTTACCCCCTTTCATAGTTGAAAAGCAATTGTTAACTTAAATAAAAATGATTAAAAATTTTCTGTAATTCAGCTGTCATCCTTTGGAAAATAATGCTCAAAAAACAATTGTAACCCTTTTGGAAAGAACATTATATTTCAAATATGCACTTCCAAATGCCGATATCTCAAATCAAAATACTTCAAAAATTGTTCCGATTTTCTTTTTTTTGGTAAGAAAAATGCTTTGCTTTTAAAAATAACAGCAAGGAAAGACAAATATAACCATTTCATGATATTTTACGGAGGCAAAATGTCCAAAATATCCTTTAATCAACGACATGAATTATTTATTGTCCAATTTAATGACAAATATGAAATTTTTCTGTGATTGCTATCTTCCTCGATTTTATGACTAGGAACTATTAAGAGAATATAAAATCGATTGTTTGAATCACTGTATTCAAAAAATCAAAATGCCATCACAGGATAAAAAGCGGGAAAGAGCTGATTTTGAGTACATTTTGAAAACAAATTAATACTTATGAAAAGAATCTAGAAATACCTTCGTAATTTAAGGTTATATTCCTTGTGCGTTTACTTAAGCAGTTATAAGATCAATTAACCTTATGGTAAGACCTCTTACTCCCTACAAAAGAGAAAATACGGAAGAATTTCTGAAAATTTTGATTAAAGAAAAACAATGGACATTCCGAAGTTATAAAAGGAGCCAAGCCGATGACTTATTTTGGATAATGAGAGATGCTTTCGAGCTACCGTGACCGTCTAGATATGGAAAAACACACACCACTAAATGGAAATGCTGTTCGTGATCACAGTCACTTGACAGGATTTATCGTTGAGCAGTATATAACAGTAGCAATATAAATTTTACGAACTGCTAAATATATTTCAGTAATAATACATGATTTACGAAATAATGGTGAACATTTGATATGAAAATTTGAAAGGTTTAAAGAAAGAAAAAGCCAGTTACATTTCTCCAAATCGTGATAAATTTCGTTTTTATTCGCCTCTCTATATTTCATAGATTCCTTTTTTAAAAAAATATCATTATGAAAAAACAGTGGAAAATTGGTTTTTCAAAGTTCAAACTGATAACAAGTTAATTTTCTCCTGATGTTTATTTTGAATCATTTTTAATTGAAAGAAAGAGGAAATATCGAACGAGAATTATGAATATGCATCCAGGAATCGAGATGTTTTCGACTTCTATACGCTCGAGTATTAGGATATTGTGTAATCAGTGACTCTCTTTCTAGCTGACTTCCTGAAAATTTCAGTTTTGTGTCTATACGCTGATATGGATATAGCAAGCATGTCAGAAAAGGACAGACTTTAAATTAGAATTACTAAGAAACAATGACATGAATTCGGTCACCCAAAAAAATTTGTGAAGGCGTTGTAAACTATCAACATTACCGTTAGCTATAATATTTATTAAATTACAATAATGTGTGTGTGTGTGTGTGTGTGTGTGTGTGTGTGTGTGT
>JAPMOQ010023642.1:4161006-4221836 GCA_026543055.1 Argiope trifasciata
CTGGAATATGGTGTGTAACGTATGAGATACAGCTTTCCGTATACTTTTTTTGTTTGTGAAACATGCTTCCCTTTTGAGTGAAGAAATTGGATATCTAATCTTTATACTGATCTGGGGAAATCCATTATATAAAGAACTGCGAAAACAGCTGTCCAGAAATGAGGATACTGAAGCGAAAGTGGTAACTATGTATTTACAATAGGGATACCACTAGAATTTGATCTAACGATAGTACGGCTTTTTATTTGAGCACACCTTTCAAATTCCAGTAAAATGCATAATGTATATGCATTAAGGATAAATTTTGCATCCCAAGTGGATATATATTCATATTCAATTAATTATTGCATGCAAAATTTAGAAGAAAAGGTGGGAGGGAAATGCCCATACTTTTTTTTGTCTTTGATAAGCGTTATTTTAACTAATTTATTATTTTCTTTCCATTAACTGAATTAAAGATGCATACAACAGCGGGATAAGAAAATATTTTTTTAATTAAAAATACCAACATATTAATATCATAGCCTTCTGAAAAGTATAATAAAAAAGAAATTGAAGGAGTTTGCTCTTGATTCTTTTTCTAATGACTTAAAGATTTTAAAACCAAAGTGTAGTTTTGATTCAATGCCTTAGTAGCATTTGTATCAACACATCAACGTGTACATGAACGAATTTTTAAAATCAACTTTTATTTACTTTTTTAAAATTTTCAATCATAATCTGCCATCTGTTGAAACAGAAAAAGTGATATAACTTTAGAAGTCAAGAATTTTTTTTTACTACTTAAGTACAGGAGTCTGCAGCATTTATTCTCACCAAATTCAAAGAACAGATAGATTATTGTGATTTCTCAGTGTTACGAAAATCCAACAGAATCCACTGAACACGATGCAACTGATTTTTTTGCAGTTGCGATTAAGATGAAATAGTTAATATCATATCGTTGCAATTTGTAAACGTTTCGCATGTTTCAGATAATTAGATCACCCAGCTGCAAAAAATTCATATCCTTGTTGACATTAGGGTGGAATACAACTAAATTTTCGCAATTACGATGGATCACTTAAATCAATCAGAAGCCTATATTTTTGTAAACTTATTGCATTTTGCGATAAGTAAAAATACAGGCTTTTGATTGGCCAAACTTTTCCACCTTAATTGTGATAATTTAGGTGCATTTCGCCCTTGAAAGAGATGGATTTAAGAAATATAGATTTTTTTGCGTTCATACGATAAATTAATGAAGAAGCCAGCATAAAACTGACGGATTTTACACTGTGCTGATATTTTGTTTTAAAAAAGTTCATTAAAGAAGGGCACGTTAATTAAACTCTGTATTCGATTTGAGTGCCCCCTCTGATGTGGGGGACTAGGGCAACTGCCCGTAAACACCTGATTTAGTCAGGCTCTGATTATAAAGGTGGAACAACCGCTTGAACATACCAATCAAAATCAACTGTTTCGTTGTCTCTATTCATTTCTATAAAAGGAAAGATTTTGTTTGAGCCATTATTTTTTTTCCTCCTCCAAACGTTCTAAAAAACTAGAATATAAAAATTG
Source organism: Argiope trifasciata (assembly GCA_026543055.1). NCBI lineage: Eukaryota > Metazoa > Arthropoda > Arachnida > Araneae > Araneidae > Argiope > Argiope trifasciata. The sequence goes on from JAPMOQ010023642.1 coordinate 4,162,567, forward strand.
GTATTATGTTATGTAGGGCCTTCAGTGGCTAGAATTGTGTTAATTAAGGTCCAGTGAAGGATTTTATATAAAGATGTTTTAAGCAACCACATTTTCTAAAATACTAGAGCCCCAAAAGAGCTATTAAAATTATATTACAGCATTACTGAAAAGCAAATGATCGTGTATTTTAATGAACATTTCTTTTAAAAAGAAAACAGGGGCAGAGAGAACAATCACACAAAATAAACAGATTTATATTTTTTGGTTTAGTGAAATAAATTAGTATTCAGCAAGCACTTCGTAACAGAAAAGGAACTGCATATACTGGAATTTGTTCCATGTACATAAGTTCATAATGAGTAAATGCAATAAATACTTAATTTAAATTATTACAAATTTCTGCAGTAAATTAACGCAAAAAATATAATTTCACAAGATTTTGTAAGCTATTAAAAATTCGTTTCATTAATATCTTCTCAAAAACAGTCTGTCTAGATTCTGAATTTTTTTGACAAAGCTGTATTAATTAACATTTATTAATAAGATTACAAGAGTGATTCAGAAAAACAATAACTTCAACTTAACTGGAAAAAAGAAGATATACATAATGAATGTCCTGTTGAAGAATGAAAACATGGATCATATTTTAATATTTTATTTACTCTCACACTATCCGTGTCTGACTTGGTGGTCATGGTGGAACCATCTAATGAGATCAAAGATCCGTCAGTCGGAGCGGTGTGAAAATTCGGAAAGTGGAGTAGTGGCTAAATTATTGTCTCATCGTCTAATAGCAGCTTAGCAAATCTAAAAATAGTCTTTGTGTTTTCAAAGTGACGCATTAATTTAATTAAAAAATAAAATTAAAAAAAATATTTTCCAAATCGTAAATCTAAATTTTCCCATCAAATTAGAATGTGAAGGAATTAATTTATGAAATAAATAAATAAAAATTTGATAATGATTTTTTTTTCATGAATTTCTTAACATTTCTTTTTCTTTGTAAATTAAATCAGTTTTCTTTTACTTCATTATTATAACAAGGTAAGTTGCGCTTTACCTACGACTTAAGTTTGAGAATTTTTCAGAATAACGAAACTAAATCAGCAGAATTACTACGATCAAGTAAGTTTAAAATGTTAAATAAGTTTTTTTCTCCGTTATTTTGATCGGGGATAATAATTTTAATAAGTTTTACAAAATATATTGTTTTTACTAAATTTATGAGAGAGTTTATAGTTTAATCCTTTAAAATGGGCGTCTGAACAAATTTGTGAACATCTGCAGTTTTAATGAAAACTAATCTTACATATAGAATATTTCGATATGGAAATTCGGACAATGTAGCTTTAGTTTTGTTATATTAGATCTTATTTCGAAGCAACAATAGGACTATTTTGGTCTCTTAATTTTGAATCGCAGGTAGATGAAAAGGACGATTTAGAGCTACCACCTCATCTTTCCTGATTTCTTCACCGTGCTAAAGGAGAGAACATTTGCAGTTTTAATGATAACTAATCTTACATATAGAATATTTCGATATGGAAATTCGGACAAACAGTTTGTTATGAGAGAGTTTATAGTTTAATCCTTTAAAATGGGCGTCTGAACAAATTTGTGAGCCCCGAGCTAGAATAATTTAGCATCCTATTATTATTTATATTAGATTAGCGTCTTGTTTGAATGCTATCTCAACGAAAATATTTGCCTGGTAAAATAATTGAGGAACAAAAAAAATAATATGTTTCCTGATTAAAACATGTAATTTTGCTAATTGGCATTTTCTTTGAAGCAAGTTTTCGGTTGTTAGCTTTTGTGACCTTTAACTGTATATGTAAATATACACGTCCACATAAAATACTGAAAAAATAATGGTAGGAACAATTTATTTCAAATAAGTTGGAAACTCCTTTACCATTTTTGAAATCCATCGTTCATTTCACCCATTGAAAGAATAAATACCCTAATCTTTAAATCTGATCTCAAATTTTTATAACTAACTTTTATATGTCTCTGAAATCATAATCAAACTGTAATCTATTATTTATATATAAACAACAGTGGCTTACAATTTGGTCCCAACAGCTTGGTTACAAAGTGAATCCTACATTATAACAATAGAGATTCTATATTCTCTGTGTATGGAAACTTATCAAAAACTCTATCATGTGAGATGTTATTGTGCTTTGAATCAGAGTATCCTTTCATTATGTAGCATTTTCTTGAATGTATGAAATATTCAAAAATGCAATTTTATTTCGTTCGATCAACATCCAAGTTGGAAGTTGCACTCTGTATGGTAAAGCACTCAAAAATTTCATCTAATCTGTAAAAGATGTTAAATTCGCTTAAATGACGCCCAGACAAATTACCTTTTAGATTAATTCTTTTAATATTCAAGCGAGAGAAAGAATGTCCAAGAAAATATTTTCATTTTCTGAGTAAAATATGCGAAACCATCGCTCCTTCGGAACCTGTTTTTAATGTACACCATGGATTGATAGTCTCACAAACAATACGGTCCCACCATCAGATCATTAATCAGTATTAAAACCCAACAAAAACAACCGTAAAAAAATTCGCCCTTCGAAATTAACTCCGCAGCTGCCTGTCGCACTCAAGCCGATTCCCTCTATAAACTAATATTAGCAACTCGATCTAAAGCAAGGAGCGTAATTTTCGTGGCCAAAAGGTGGGAGAGGACTTGCAGTGGTTCCAGACCCTCCCACCAGGTCGCAAATTATCTTCCTCACAAGGAGAAAAAAAAATTATCGTAAGCTAATCTAGGAGGCTTATTAGGCTTTATAATTGCTATTTGAACCCTCACTTTAGGGCGGAGTTGGATCCAATAATGCGGGAATCAGCTGGTGCTGGCCGAGGTTGTAACAAATTTGGCTGCAGTCTTCTTTCACGAGATCGACAAGTCGCCAGATTATGGGTTGTGTATTCAATTAAAAGTTCTTTGTTTTCAAAACTCGCATTGCCGAGGTAGTGTGTATGAATTTCTTTATTGGAATCAAGTAATAATATTTTTTATTTGATTTGATTTGATTTTGTTTCAAATATACCACATGCTACTGTAGAGCGAGAGAAAATTTAAATAATGAGCTAGAAATTGCAAAAGAATAATAGTAATACCGAATTTGATAATTAAAATAAAAAATGACTTGTGACGCTACAAAATATTTATACTTGAGTCTACTATAATCTATAAAATCCCTTTTAGAAATTTTCCTATTTTTACAGATTTCTGAAGTGACATTTCTGAATGGGAAGAATGTAATGTGATTTCTAAGGGGAAGGAACCATTTGGCAAATAATTTCATATGAGCCTGATATTTTTCTTCTCAGAGAAGTACTACACAGAAAATCTACTTTTGATTTTGTTCAAGACCAAACTGCATCTTAATTCCACCATCCCGAAAATAACTACATTATATTTTATTATTAATATAATTATTTCGTCCACTTAGATAAAAAAAATCACGCAAAATTATATTAATCCATTGAACAATACAAAAAACAGTTTGTACTTTTTATTTTTTACTTGTATTTATTTTTTTTCGGCCGAATGTGTGCCAAAAATTGATATTTGTTGATTGATCTGATCTAACAATTCGCAGTAAAGATTTTTTTGAAGTTTTCTCAAGGCAGATACGTGTATAAAAGTAATACATGTTACACTAATAAGAAAACTTTATAATTATGCAAATCTTAAGGTAAAGAGACAACATATAGAAAGATTCTTACTTTCATTAAGAGTAATAAAAATAACTTTAGGTTCTATATAATCTTAAAGCCCAAGAGTAACTGAAATGCGTTGACAGCAGCCGTTTGAAATAAAGATTGCAGTTAGATGCTGAAGATGGCATTCTAAATCATTTTCTGTGAATAGCATAAGGAGACAAAATATTTCGCACTTTGATATGTGTAGGAAATGGATCTATATCTATAATATTAACATCATTCATCCCCAAAATCGGATGAAACATGCACAACATAAGAGAAAAATATTTAGATTTTTTTTTTAAATTATCAAATTAAAAATTTTATATTAAAATTTATTTTTAATACGTGATTTTTTTAATATTCTTAATACTACCGATATTTACATTTAAAAAAAATTAATAATCCTTTAGTTTATATTTTTAAAAAGTTTTATTATAATTTGAATTACCAAACATATATGTTTGGATTACCAAAAAAATCCTTTATGAAGTAGAAAATGCGTGCTTTTGCTTGTTTTTATTTTCAGAAAATAACTATTTGTTTATAGTATCAACTTTCTTCAAATAATTTCTGGAGAAAATATCCGATTCAATTAATCTTACAAGAGTAAAATAAACCATTAGAAAACGTAAATACTGAAATAATGAGAGTAAAATTTAAAAATACGAGCACTAAAAATAATTTTATTATTCGCAGAATGTTACATATTTTCTTAAACAAAACCTATTAAAAAATACAATTTTAAAAAATCTTGTCTAAAATCACTAAAATCTTTGGCGATATTCTGCCAAATCTGGAAACTGGGTAGAACTGTGGCCGCATAAGACTAAGAAAACAATATCAAAAGGATGAGGGTTGAAGCAAGTAAAAAAAAAAAAAAATCAACTGCTCGGCAAGCAAATCAGAGTTGATCCGTTTCGGATAAGGCTATCCAAATGCCTCACCTTCAATTTCCTAGACCACGTTAGGAAGATAAACTGAAAATTTCGACTTATCAGGAGTTCATGTGGGGTCCTATCTTGTCGGTTATTAAAGACAGCCCAATTTTATCTGGCTGTATTTTTCATGCTTTATTGCTTCTTGCAATCCTGTTCTATCGCACTTGCCTTGTGTCCGTGTGCACAGGGTTCACGAACATGTTGGAGGATCGCATTTCATTTGACACGAAATGCAGGTGGCAGATCCCGTAATGTAAGCTCCAATGTGTTAAAATTGAGCCCGCCTCATCGCTTTGGGATTGCTCATGATTTTTAAGCAAATTACTTGCAGATTGAAATTTTGGAATTCGGAAAGAATCCGAGATCACGGATTCTTTTCTCTTTAAAGTCTTTATTCTTACTAATTCATCAAAAATACGAAAGAAAAAAAGAAGGAAACTAGATAGGAATAAGGAAAAATAAAATTTTAAGTAAAACATCAACTAATATCTATTAAACTTGTAACTAATAAAATTAATTTACGTAACATAAAGGTCAAACGACACGGGTAAGTACATATTATCTAACATTAACTAACATTAACCTTATCTAACATTAATGCCATTTTTTTAAATTCCAGCTGGGAGACGCATTATGTGATACAAGACTAAATTCACAAAGATACTTCGTAAACAGAAATGCATAAGCTTAATATGGGTTTAATGGCATAAGAACGAAATAAGGTTACGAAATCCTGCTGTACCAAAGATAGCTTAAAAGGTGGTTATGCACTGACGTCATTACGTGCGTCTTAAAAGCCAAATTAAAAAGATCAGAGATAAAAAGAATTAAAAATTAGAATTACTAATTTCTTCATTTGCAAAAAATTAAAAAAAAAGACTAACTGCATTCTATTTTTATATTTTTAATTTTAATGTTGGAAAAAGGAATGCCTTGTATATGAGAAAAATGGAGATGAAAAAAATAGATTCCATAAAATTTAGCTTCAGTGATATGATCCTTACAAGAAGAAAAAGTCAAAAATAACTTAATCAACCCTTAACTTTTTATTTTTATAGTAATGAGTCTAGTCATTTAATTTATATTGAGCAATTTAGTTTGTAATAAAAAGACAATAAACAGTAGCTTTTAAAAATTATGGAAGTAATGTGATAGTGTGAGAAATTATCTTTAAGATTGTGATAAGAAACTTTTATTTATTAAAATTTTTTTAAAGTCATCGAAATTCGAAAAATTAGTTCATGAATTATAAGTAAACTTTTTTTAAATCCTAGAATTCCGCAGCTTAAAAATTACCCTACCCTTTTTTTAAAACTGTTCTCGTCAAGTTTTAAAGTTCAGCTATTTGTAAGGATATGAAGAAATAAAATGGGCTTTATTCAACAGATATATTGATATAAATATATGATGTTATATTTAATTCTTTAGCCTAGCTTACTGTGTTACTTTTATATTAATATTCTTTAATTTATTCTAAATTCTTTTCCAATACGTATTTTTAATAAAACTCTTTTCAAAATGAAAGTTTTCTACACATATTTTTATGAATAGTGATTGTAATTATCTCAGTTGCATCTTTATTTTTTTATAATTTCGATACAAAAGAAAACAGTAATAATGTGTATTCATTTATTCCCTTTAAATTTATTTCTTTTATGGTAAACTGTAATGTATTAATTCTGGCTAATACGATGAACAGAGGGTGAGAGGCAAAAACTGAATTAATGTGTGAAAAATTCTAGGCCAACTTTGGGGTTTTGTTTCCTTACAATTACTCACAAATAAAGGCCATCTGTAGTAATTGCACTCAATATTTTCCTCTACATGCCTTCTAGGAAGGGAATCCATATGTTATGAATAACAAAATAATCCAAACATACTTGATATAGAGAATTGACTGGCACAATATTATTATCTTAGTGACACTTCATCATAATTGTTCAGATAAATGATGTTGAGAACATTTCTAAAATATTTATGCAGATGTTCTCCAAACTGTGTCCTTCCTGTTGTGGGTAAAATTGTGAAAGACGATTCGTCTAACCATAGAACGGTCTTCCACTTATCAATCGGCCAAATTTCGAGGTTATGGCCTCGTTGTAGCCGACTGTTTGGATTAACATGTGTGACAAATGGCTTGGGAATTGCTGTTCTGGAGTAAATATTCTGTTTATGAAGGTGTATCCTAGCATCCCATTGTAATTATTGACATTAGAAAATCCAGATGTTGATTGCACTCTGCGATCTCTTTGGCTGCCTTTGTTTCCTTTTTAGATAATGCAATCCCTTCAATATCCGTCTGTCTATTTCTTCAGTTTTACCTTCCGTTTACTGTTTTGCTTTGCCGAGCTTGTATATCCGAGCTGTATGCATGTCATCATGGTTTTAAATACATGCTGGCAACTCATGTTTAATACTATATTTTCAATTTCTCAAAGCTATACGCAAGTTATGGTTTTGTTATCGACCTCCCCCGCCGCAAAACTTTAGAATGAAAACTTATACATAATCAACATAGTTCATCTTTTGGTTAAATTGCACACTGATAATCATAACAATCTAATTGGATTGATAAAATTTCTTTAATGTTATTCATATATATATTTTTTAATATTGAATTGCTAAATAGTTATTTGGGACTCTATTAATTGATTCTGAAAATTTATATATCGCAAAAATTTTGAATTGTATTTCTCTACACCTTGATTATTGAATTTGGAATTTATTATTTAATTCTGAAATCTTGAATCTAATTTTAGCTAATTTTTTGAAAATTTTATTCGTTTATAGAACTAATATTTTCTTTGGAATGATAGTCATATTTCTATGTATAATTTTCTCGGAGATGGAATTAATGCGTAACATTCAGGTTTATTATTTATAACAAGAGAACAATGCATAACTCATAAATATTGTAGAGCATACTTAAAAAGTCTTGATTTAGTAATATTTTACATATTTTCATTCATAAATTTATTTATATTCAATAAATAATTTCATTCTCTTAATTTAAAAAAAAAAACGCTCTTAAGTTTTAAATGAAATGATATATAAAATCAACTCTTCCTTTAAACAATTGAAATTTTGCAATTTGAATTTTTTTGTTGTTGTTGTTTGAAATGATTTGGCATAATTTATGTTCTAGTTAATTCTTGCATTACTAACATGGTACAAAAAGCATCTTATTAATAAATGGATATTTTTAAGCATTCGTTTAGCTGTAAAGTAGCAAGAAAATATTTTTAAAGCGTCAAGAAAAGCGCATAAACAATTTAAGTTTTTAAAAATTCGAAATATTTATTAAAATATGCTTTAAAATATGCTTTTTTTCCCCTTTAATTTATCATTTTCTACAAATGAATCTAGGAAATAACATTAGCTGTAAAATGACCAATTATTTAAATATTACAAAGAATTAAAAATATCAAAACTATAATTACGATAAATAGTGGAAATGTTCTCTTCATGATTTCTGTGTATTCTTCCATTATTTAGCTCATTTCAAGTGCATCTTTATAATTTAGAAGAAATATTTATCACGACTGATAGATTTAGTCCCACGTTCTATACAAATTAAAATATTTAATGTTAAATCATATACCAAATTTCACCGGCCTTTATCCATTCCCTTTAAGAATTTTCAGGTTCCCATATGTATGTATAGATAGGTGACCTATCATCAGTTAGATTATCAAAATTTGGTGCATATCTAGTTTTATATTAAAGTCACAAGCCAAATTTCCTTTATGTAGCTTGATGTATTTTTGAGTTATAAGATAGCATAATTTCCAAAGGATTTTGGACACGGGAAATTCTAAAATGTGCAAGTTTGTTTAAGATTAAAAGTTTTAAAACTTTCTCTTTACATACGAATAGAAAAAGAATTTAAAAAAATTCCAAGTAAAATGGTTTACTTCTGGAATTAAACTTTAATCAATCTTCTTTATTAACACGGGGTTAACAATAACATTATATTTCTAAATAATTCTCAACTAACTTCCAATTTTGTTAATTCAAGGGGGGTGGGAGGGCTTTGTTTTTGACGATTATTTGTTGCCGAGATAGCTATACAGTATTTTTATTGTTGTGAAACTTAAAACATTTCTCTTTTGTGCTTCTGCAATCGTGGAATGTATAAGTGATCCTGGTCTTATATCAAAAAACAGAAATAGTTTTGTGTTAAAAATGAATCTACTAATTAGCCATACTTAATATATTAGTTCCTTTTAGTTAGGACTGGGACTTTTCAAAAACAGAATTCAGATGTTGATATAAATTATTTTCTTATAAAAAGAAAGCATTACATTCGGAAACGTGGTAAATAAAATTTTGATTTAAAAAAATTATTAGTTAAGAATTAAAAATCATATATTTCATTTTGAATATAAAAACTATCATACCTTCACGAAAGGGAAATCTTCATTTTATTTATTTAAATAAATGAATAAATAAAAATTCTTGTTTGTAAAAAAAAAAAACCGTTTCATTAAAACAAAAGTGAATTTTGCATTCGCGAGATCCAATATTCAACTAAATAGAGAAACAAGAATATCTTTATAAATAGAATCTTTTTGTAAATGGTGTGGATATCAATGCAGAATATAATTTTTTTTACATCTTTTCTAAATTCAGTTTTCTTTCTTTTTTTAAATTGTTTTTTATAACATTTTCCTTTAGAAACGATCCCTTTACTTCTATTTATTGTAACACATTTTATGAATCCTTTACGATCAATCTTCAATTTTTTACAGGCTTTCTAATTTAGATGGATTATTACGAATATATCTTTGAATGGAAATAGCTGAATGTGCTCAGTATTTAATCAGTAAATAGAGCAAGGACGCTATGCAAAAAAAGAATTCAGAAATGCCATACTGACAGCTGTCCACGTACGCGTTAGAGTTGTAACATTTGCATGATTCTCCACCCACATTCGGTGATATATTCCAGATCACCTTCCTAGAATCATTTATACTTCCTTGATAAATCGAAGGATAAATTAAAAAGGCGAATCGAATTGAGTCTATATTATCAAGGAACTTACTAAGAATAAAAAGATGACTAAAGATTTCCTCAAATGAAAAAAGTTTCAAACAAGTTTCTGTACAATACGTTTAGAAGTTGTAAGAAATTTGGTTCCAAAGTCAACAAATGTAAAAATAAAAGAAACCGCTAGGCATGTCGTCACAATGAGCATATAAAATTTAAACGTCATAAGTAGAAGCCACATAAAACAAATTGCATAATAAAAAGTAACCCAACTGAAATATTTGTAGTCATCTAAGCATTTAACTTTAAAGATTGTGCCTACATCTGCCTTAAAATATAACTGAACTAAAATATGATTGTCATTGAATTTTAAATATTTATTACACGCAAATATACAGAGAAAGAGTGAGTGTATGGGTAAAATAAATGCAAATGGTTGAAATGAACAAAAATTTAGTAACTAGTCTTCGTACGAAGAGGTAGCTGATATTAAATTTAAATATTATACATAGAAAATCTACGACTTTGAAAAAAAAATTTCAATAAATCAAAGGCTAATAAAAAAAGTTTTAAGACGTTTTCAGTGTTATAAGTGAATAATACGTCATTTATAGTTGGAAGAAAATTGGATAAACTTACTACCGTATGCGTTAGTTTTAACTAAAGATTTCTCACATAACTAAAGCGCTTTAACTTAGTCTCAAATGAAAGGTAGTTGGATGGAACTATCTCGGAGGTTTCCGTATTTTTCACCTATAAGTACAGGAGCTTTCAAAAGTTTCACTTAAAGTAAATAACTTCAAGTATAGTTATAAGGCATCATCCTGAAAGACAATCTAAGCTCTAAAACAAAAGGGCGAGTTTGCTCTTCTGAATGTTGAACGAATGAATAGCCAGAAAAGCTTTCAAACAGCAAAAAAGGCCAAATTTAGTGAAACATGAGAATACAAAAATAATTTAACAGATGATTTAAACATATTGATCTTCGCGAAAAGAATAAACTGACAGCTCTATTCAATCATTATTGATACGATAACATCGTTGATCGGGCCACAAGAGTTATCGGCAGAATCAAATTTATATACAACATTAAAAAGCCCATTGGTTTCTTTGATAGGCAGAATTTGGTTTGGTACGATAAATTGCGCAATGAGCTATAAAAGTGAGTGGATGGTAAGGCACTATAATTTTGTCCTTTTACGTTTTCAAATTTCTCATAACAAACATAATAAAAAACGTTTCTCATGTATCCCCTGCACTTACTAACAATACAACTATACAAATTCATAATCTTCTAAACGTAAGATCTTTTAAGATAATTGAATTCCCACGGATAATCAGTATATTTTCTATAGGTATGAGAACATGTAAAACTTTTTCAATGTTTTATTGAAAATTATGCGTGCGAAATTTTTGGTCCGCAGTGACTTAATGGGTAAGGTCAGGGATTTAAGTTCAGAAAATCACAAGTTCAAAATTCGATTATGTTGAATGACCGTTTTATATTCAGGGATGGTCATGTTCAACCCGAAAAAAATCAAATGCCTTCATTTTAATGCTTTGCGCGAAATTTTAAAGAGGAATATTATAATCTGATCATGTTCAAAATCGGGAAAAGCATTTTGCAGAAAACTTAATACTACTTTACACTGGAGGCATTTAACCAAGAAAAATCATCAAATTGAATTAACACGTCATATTTCAAGCTTGGCACGGTGAAAACCAATTTCAATAAAAGACTCAAACTGGTAACTTTTCGACTTTTAAAAGAAAGACCAAATAAATATTATAAATAAGCTAATTAAAAAGTTATTATTTAGTTCCGAGTACAAATATTGACTTCAAATGCAAACATATAGCTTTTATAAAATATTAATATATGTATTATTACAAAAATTTGTTTAAAAAGATTGAAGATACACTGTTACGATAAGCAAATAAAAAATATAGGGCTTAGCAATCGACTTATTCCTTCTTCCTTGATATGTTCGAGTTCTGAAATTTTTCTCAATTTTAATGTTCCTGATGAAAATACAGCATTTTAATAACTTAATAATTTGGCAACTAATAATCATTTAACTCTTATTCAATGTAGTAGGCGCCATCTAATTCAAAATTGGAGGAAAAAATATTAGAAAGGCTTAATGATGATAATAATGTTGAATCACAAAATTGTATTGATGGCTCAAAAACAAAACATGATGAAAGAACTATATCATATTTTTATAAGTACATTAAAATGTAGGAATTTTTTTAATCAAACAAATGAAAGGGAAAACAAAACTCCTAATGGCATTAAGCTCTGAAATCAATATAAGAAATAAGATTACAATTAGTATTAAAAAAATTTAAAACACTCCTAAAAAACTGCATTATGAATGCGATTTTAATTCCAATTTATTCACAGTATCAATAAAAATGCACCTTGATTTCGCAACTTTTGTTTAATCAGCAGGTGTTTTTTTTTTCAGACATATATATTTTTTTTTGTCTTTTAGGATATCATTTACTAATACTAATTTCTTAGAAATATTTTTAAACTCTGTTTAAAATTTTAATTTTATTTTAAATTTCATTTTATTTTGAAACTTTTAAAATCTTTGCTATTTTATTTTAGATTACATTTCCTTTTTATTGGAAAATGAGCAAGATAATTTTTCAAAAGAAAAGTTATTACCCCCACCCTCCAATTGGTAAACTTAACAAGCTCTTTAAATATCTATTACGTTATAAATCTCAAAAGTGTAGAGTTGGTAAATGACCGAATTTCAAAGAAATGTTTTCAAACTTGTTGATTATAATAATATAAATAAAAATGCATGAAAATAAAGAAAAATTTCCCAAATTAAGTTTTTCAGATCTCTTAACAGACAGTAATTACTTGGGCAAGCTGTAAATATGTGTGTTCCTCCAACTACGCAAAAATAATGCAAATTTTTATTTTTCAATAAGGTGGGACCCCGTTTCCCTGGATTCCGGATATTTATAGCCTATACAAAGGAAGAGTATCCGCAATGCTGGATTGTACACGCAATAATGCAGATTTACTTTTCCTTAGGTGACTATCATGACCTTGGTATCTTACCTAATGCAGTTCTTTTAGTGGGATTACATCAAACCCCTTTTTATAATTGCTGTGTTGTTATTGTTGCCGAAAAAAGTCAACAAACTATAAGAACACGTCAATGCTGCATTAAGCACTTTGACCGTCTATAACTTCAAACGCGTGGAATGAATTTGATAACAGATTAGAGATATTTGTCTTAATCATCTGACTGCGTAATTCTTTAAAATTACTATTTAGATGTTTGCAAATAAGTACAAATATTTTTCAAAGAAAGTGAACTCATACTCTATGTTACACGATTATATTATAATAAAAATCTGCAAAATTAAGCACTGCAAACTGCGAAAAACGCGAGATGGAATAGAAAATGGACTGATTGCCAGTCAGCAGAAAAAGCGGGGTACAAAGCTGGAGGGTTAATGCAAAAGGTTCATATAGCGAATATTTGTAAATTAAACGAAAATAAAAATAAAAAAAAAGTTTTTTTCTTTATTTTCATGTGTGTATATATATATATATATATATATTAATGGGTTTTTCTTGGGAAATACGCATTATGGCAAGTTAATATATATTAGAAAAGTAATATTCTTTCAAACTGCTCTGCGATTCGGTTGCAGGTGAAGAAGGGAGGTTCCACAGCATTCCTCGCGAGGGGGGAAAAATCTTTGCACCATATTTTCTGCAAACGATGACGGGCGAATCTTTCCCACTCACTCGTCCAAGGCTTCTGGATAGGATTCATTCACAAGTTTCCTAAATATTAAATGCATTAGCGTTCGGGGGCTTGGAGACACGCCCTTGCATCACACCTCGCAAATTGGATGCTGGAAATTAAGCTCCGAAGCCAATAGAACAGGTCTTTAGGGGCCTACGCCCTCCTGTCCTAAGTGGCCCCGGGGAGCCCAATTGACATTTATCATTATAAGCTCCAATGGAGTCAGCTTACATCCTTTCCTTAATCAATGAAAAATACTTTTTCTTGGAGGGAAAAGAACAGACTTTTCTCATTTAAAAGACGAATATGAAGGGATTATCCACTCTGAGGAATGGGAGGTACGGCAATCAAGCGTTTAATGCGTGAGCGTTTGATGGATAGGAATTTGAGAAATAATGAAGTCATCTATTTAAAGTTCGGGGATCATTATAAAAAGGAGGGAAATAAAAAAAGTAAATGAAATATAAGATTTCTGGAATTTTTCTGGTGTGTCTATCAAAGGCTTTATGGTATGAACTGATTATCATTGTCTATGTCTACTTCTAAGGTATTAGCTTTCAATCTGGTCACAAGTGCTATCTTTTGAGCGAACTGGGATGAACTATTTGTCATGGAAACTAATTGAGACTTTGACACATGGTAACTACCATGATCAAATCAAGACGAAATAACTTTAACCCAACTATTCACCCAGCACTCTGTTATATAATTAAAAAATTTAAGTAATTTTATTCAATATAAATCGAGTAACCATCACAAGAATTATTTTACTTCTAGAATTAATAAATAAGAAATTAAATATTTAATCCAAGAAGTTTATTTTTCGCTTACGGTTATTTTTAAATGTTCGAGCTTTTATACGTTTTTTGAAAGAAAATATCTGACAATTAATGATATTTCGGCCCGATGTTGAAGATATATGATTTAGCAAACCTTTCTCAAAGATGCAATATTTAATGAATGTCTGTTTCAGTAGGTTCCCCAAAAATTCATATTATTTGTGGGTTTAGGAAAGAAAAAGAGGGAAAATAAGATAATGGTAAATTTTTTCATCTAATAATCAAACCAGTGGCTATATATGCGGTAATGGGTAAAACTTTAAAGAGCTATTGTTTTAAGGACTCATCAATTCAGTTTCAGATAACTGAAAATTTTAGACTGAAATTAAAATAAATCATTAACAAGAGGATAATTTCTATTTAGTATCAATGTGAAAAATAAATTTTTATTTATTTGTATGTAAATCATAAAAAAGTACAGTTCTTGAAGAATTATCCATAATTATTAACTAATGATTTCTTTATTTGCAAATAAAAGCATGAAAAGATTCGAACAGATTATAAAAAACAAATTCAAACAAATATAACCATAAAAATTATTATTTTGCATGGCCTATCAAAAGAATATAATAAAATTAACTAAGTGAATAATTAATATCCCATTCAACTATAAAAGAATTAGGAATTTTATTAAATAAGGACTTTAATAATTCAACACAAACACAACTTTGTCATCCTAATATTATATCATTTATACAGTTTATCTTTTAAACCCTTTTCTTTAGCAACAAGGTTATCACTTTTTCTTAAACTGATCTGCAAGCTACCGCCTTCAGCTCAGTGGTCGAAGTCAGCTGCTTAAACTGCGTAGTCAGAAATCCGCCACTAGAAAACCATCGGTATTCAACAAATGTGAATACCATTGTTTGCTAAAAAATATATAAAATCAAGTAGTAAGAAAATTTTATGATTCAAATAGTCATAAGTAGAAGGAAGTCTTAAATACAGTGAAATTTCTGAGATCAAACTATGCATTCATTAAATCTTTAATATAAATTGTTTAGTTGAAGCCTATGATTCGATCAATCCTAATTCTGAAGCATCATCAATTCAGTTCTTCTTTGAAATTACCCGCTCCCCCAGACTTTAAAATAAATAAAGTTCTTGAAGTCATAAATAATTTCTTAATAAGGAATTCTTTTATATTCAGGAATAATAATTCCTGAAATCAGAAGAATGTTATAAAGTTCATTGAAATGGAATCAAACGATTTTATGATTTTCTTATATCGTTAAAGATAAAGAGCAGCTCATTTAATAAATCGTTAAAGATATTTGCAGCTCATTTAATAAATGTAAGTTATCATATAAATTCAATAACATTGAAGTCACTATATACTGTATTCATGGGTTAATCTTTATTGTTTTCTGCAGAAAGTAAGGCCAGAAAAATTAGTATTTTAGAAGGCCGCTACTACTTTTTTTGCATTTTTAAGTTTGAATTTAAAATATGCTGACAAATTAATTGATTAATATCAGATGATCAAATACATAACAAAACGAAGCAAAATACATTTTGAGAATTAACTTCGAAATTGTGAGCCGGGATCGTATGACGAGAGTGGGATCTAAGCTATCACCTTTATAAATTTTCAGAAGGCCGACACGCGATGCCGAATTCATGATTCTTTGGTCCATATGTCAAGATCGTACTCACCAAAACTCCAATGTGCGATTAATAAGCAATTAATTAGGCACAAACTACAGGCATTTTTAACTGTAGGTGACAACAGATAGGATGGTACGGTAAGATTTTGATGCGGTGAGAAGTTTCGTGGCTGATATTTTAATCTATCTCTTCAAGTACAAAAATGGCAACAATACTATAGTAATATAAAAACTTAAATCTCTCCCCACTCTCCCTTAAAAAATAATGGTAACTTCAATTCTTAAGATATAGTAAAAAATTGCTTCGGAAATAAGCATCCGTTTTATAAGCATCCAAAATAAGTGTCAGTTACCAGTAAAAGTGAGATACATTAAAAATACAAAAACCTACTTCATTAAATCTAATTGAAAATGAAATAAAACAAGAATTCAGAAAACCCAATAAGGAGGAGGGGAGGGAGGGATTTTAAGTAGAAAACTTACAAAAGAAAAAGAAAACGTTTAAGTTCACGCAGAAATTGATGACAACAAATTTGTTTCAAATTAATGCTTTTCCTTTGCTAAACGAGGTTGATATCCAAACTAATTAATAAAGGCGAAAAAAAGGCCGTAATAAATCTCCATCTCAGTAGCGTAAATCTATTGAGTTTGAACGCCGGTGGTCGTATTAATACTGTCTCAGATGAATAAATAGCTGGTAGAAGGGTGGGCACTCATTAACAAAGCAATAATTAATCTTTACTCGTTTACCAGCGCCGCCATCTTGCATGGCGGTTGCTTTGCGAGGAGATAATCAACTGAGAATTACATTTCATTCCACAGGTGGAAAGAAGTTACATCGAAAAGGATGACTCATCCGGGCATTTTTCTTTCAAAAAGAAAAAAAGAAAAACTTTATTAAGATTATTAACTGATAACTCGGAGAGATGCAATTGATATCAAATTCAAAAATGTCCAACATAACGCTTATGGTAAAGCTTCATAAACTTTTTTTTCACTCACCAAATCGTTTTTTCTGATGGCAAGCCCTTCACGATTTCATTTTTATCAGGAAAAAGTTTGCCTCTACCTTGTTATATATAGAGAAGTAAGAAATGAATTAGAGACACTAAAGAGAAATTCAATTAAATAATAGTTTTGCAAAACTGAATTAAATAATTTAAGTCCAAAGGATTTTCACAATCATTTTTGCTTACATAGAAAGAAGAATTTGAAAGAAAAGGACTGAGAACATTCTCCCACACTCGATATATTTCGACCTCCTATTTTGATTTATTTTAGTTTTAGTTCAGGCGGGCTGATACCTTGTTTTGGAGTTAAGGAAAAGTCCTTTTTGGACGAACATCTTAATTTCGAATAAAATCTTATGATGAGTATAATTTATGCATCAGTAATTTTCTCTCAAAATTCTCCACTAATAACATACACTAGCTCTGCATCTCTAATAGAACCATATCTCAAAACTATGTCCTTCTGAAGCCAAAATTAGTAGCCATCCTACAGAGAAAGGAAGCCATAGATAAAAATAAGTTGAGTAACTAACTTCTATCGTATCATACATAAGGCCATGTGCTGTTAATCTTTATTCCTTTCTAATATTTACTATTACAGCAAATGATTTCTTCAAACTTCATTAATCGTCGTACCTATGAGTTTCAGAAGCATCGAATTATCACTCCACTAACATACTTGAAATAAATCACCCAAACGTATACTATGTTTCGATAAAAAATATCACACCTAATCCGCAAGCAACTCAAGTATTCTATGGATTCTTAATTGACTTAGTGAGATTGTACATTCTTGAAACGGGAGATGCCATTTAATTTGAATACGAAAAGAAAGTAGTTAAAGTGATTAACGTTGATATTTTGTAAAGTATTATATATAGATCAAGACTTGCTAAAATTAAGATATTTAATCTTAATTCACTTGATTATGAAAAATAATTAACCACCATACTTACTATTTCAAAAGGATAAATTATGTTTTGAAACATCTCGTTAAATTATTAAGAAAAAAATAAGGGTTTTATTAAGGGGATAGGAAAAACATATAAACTGGTACATACACTCGAAACACAGTAGCGAGTATGATGATAAGAATTATAGTTTTACATTTTATCCTGTGAATAATATATATTTCATTTAGGGAAGTGCTGTTTTATTTAATTAATATGAAAAGAACTTAGAAAACATGCACAGATATTGAAAAAGAAAAGAATATCAAATTTTCATGGCATTAAGCAAGGATATTAACATTCTTTGTTTTGTAGAAGTTATATGAGAATGATATTTAAACTTTGTTTATACTAGTTCACAGCCAAAATGTAAAAAACTTTCTAGTTATCCCTGAATGAGTCAACTTCGTCATTACTTACAGCTTTCAACATTTTCTAAAAGCCCTTTTTCCAAGCAAGCAGCAAACTAGATAAGTCGAATTTTAAGATGTATTTACTGCATTATAACTATAACAGTATTCCAGGCATTAGTGATTATTATCGCTACTAAAAAATAGGCAAAATTTCCGACTGATCTAATCCTTTAACGCTAAATGATTAATTCAGAAACATTTACTCATTTTTTTAATTGCAAGTAGAGTTGACTGATGTGAAACATTTAAAAATAATTGGAATTATTTGTCCTTGTAGATAAATGTAAATATTTTATCGATTAATCATCCATAATTTATGTCCGGCTGCACCTCTTTTACCAAGCGTGAATTCCACTTCTTTGTTGCCGCAGTTTTATTATATCCTCTTTTATTCTTGGTATTATCAATCAAGATCGGCTGTGATTTAGTTGAATTAATTAAAACAAAAAAAGACACATAATGATGTATATATAAAATAGATTTAAAAACCATCCACACATTAACGGATAACTGGAGCGAACTGAAAATATTGTTTTTGAAGATGGTTTTTTAGAGAGATAATACATGAAAACAATTAACGGGAGGATGAATGAAAGGAAAACAATAGATCTTTTAGGAAAAATTAATTAGTGCTCCACCTTATTCTCATAGTTATTAAAAAGACTATAAGAGATCACCTGTTTTTAACTCAGAATTAATTTGAAATTTAAGAATGACCGTGGTAGGAAGAAAAGAAAACTATGTATTTATAAATATCTCTCTCCTTCCCGATTAATGATAAGCGACAGCAAAGAGTTCCAATTTGACCACTAGATGGCACTGTACTTGAACGGTGAATTTGACATTGATCAATGGACCATGCTAACATCCCAACGTTTCTCAGCATCTAAAAAACTCAACGCCGATAACTAATTACTGAACACCCAATGTCAGAGGTCAAATGGGAAATTTTTCCTCCGTATCCACTGCAGATGACAAGGCCGCTTTTTTTCTCCTTTTGACTAATGAAGAACGACACTTTTATTTTGGTAACTTATTCGCAATTAATGATAAAAGCGAACTGTTAGACGAAAATGGTTAATCACAAAAAGGACAACGCTCGCTGTATCTTTCAATTATTGTTAGTGCTTCGTACCGCGTAATTGAAAGAGGCGAAGTGTATGCGACTCTTTCCCGAGTTCATTTGTTACTTTTATAGAAAGAAAAATGAATCGCCTCTACTTGAATATTAATACAGCCTCGGATTTTTTTCTCTTAAATATTTTAACTTCCATTAAGCTCTAATTATCTGTAACATACCACAATATGGCCGAAATAAAACCACTTTTCATCATTCTTGTCGCGATGATATCTACTGACACGTTGGTGATTAACACAATAGATTTCTGCCCTGTACACGAGCCAATCTTAATAAAATATTTTGTTCAATTTTCTAAATACGTTTTTTTTTAGTTATAATTTCTTCCATTTAGTCTTTTTTCAAAGAAAAATTTTGATTAATATTATTCAAATAGGACTATAGCATTCTATGAGAGTACTGAATTTTTATGAATTACTGAACATCTTTTCAAACGATTTTCAACGAAATTTCTTCTTACTATTCTTTTGAATTCCTACTATTAGTTCGCTCTCTCCCTATATATTTTGTTCAAATTTTCATTCGTAAGTTTAAATCGTTGTTTTATTCTTCCACTCAAGTTCAAATACAATTTTTTAAACTTGTAGTGGATGATACTTGATGTTAATACAGTTTTTTTTTTTTCAAATATAAATTCATTAAATTTAATTACTTTTAATAGAGTTGCCGAATTTGTTGCAAAACTAAAAATTTTAGTAAGTATATAAAATTTGTAATGAATGACATATTGTTGATACAGTTTTTTTAAACATTAATTCATTAATTAAATTTAATTATTTTCGATACTTAATTTTTTAATAATTATTTAATAAAAAGAACTAAAACTAAAAATTTCTTTGTTGGTCTAAGTAAAAGTTGCATAAAAAAAAATTTAATACAACTTGTTTAAATAGAATGTGCTAGTATTTTTCAGTATTTCGGAGTAAAGAAATCGTTTAGCTTAGATTTTTATGCACGCTTCTGGTTAAAGATGATTTAATACGTGTTAGCAAGCGTGTTAAACACGCTTGTTGCCTTAAAGAAAATTTTAAATCTGTCTATATCTCTACCTTTCATGTATGTACATGTGCGTCAAATTCTTAGCACTTCAGGACCTAATATTTATGTAAACTTCCCCAAAATTATTTTGCTTTGTTATGATTACACGCTTGAGCTGCTGAACAAACTACTGGATTAAAATTTTGAATCACCCCTGCAGATGTTATTTTAGTCCTCTGACAGAAGTATTGACCATTATTAATTGTTTAGGAGATGCTTAGTAATCGAATATTCAACAAATACTAAGATATATATCGATATATATAACTTCATTCTAGAATGCTTTAAAATCCAAGTGCATAATTTGGGACATTGACTAGGATTAGGGTCTCTGAGGAGAAATCCAAGACCTAAAATTTAAAAATTTAATACAATAAAATAGTTAACTGCAGAAATTTCCAAAAAAAAAATCATGGGGGATCAAACAAGTATAAATAATATACATTTTCATTCGTTATTTTTTCATCAGGTGATTCATCTGCTTTGGTCATATTATAGGGGCAAATGAGAATAAATCATTTGTTATTGAGTATATAAAAGTACAATACATACGTTTAATTCAGATGCAGAAAATTTTTCAATCCATATAATTTTTCCAGATCTGACAAATAATATGGATTTTTTAAGGCTAATCGGGAACTTTTATTCTCGCATGTATGACAAAAATTGGAGAGAATTCCCTCAGTTAAAATTCATTGTAAATAACTGCTTTAAAATTATATTCATCATTACCAATAAATTATTTGCTTATAATTAGATTTCGGAACGATCTGGAATGTTTAATTCAATTCCGGGACAAACAATAAAAATCCTTTAAGAAAGACTATCGCAATTCAAACTCTCGCACATGCCATATTGCACCATTTCACTTATCACGCCAACTTGAAAAATTCAATTTGTTCAATTAATTATTCTCTACAACTTGAAGGTCATTGAGGATGATTTTGAAACGTGGTCAGACGAAGAAGACAATTAGTTTTTATCCTACTTTCCAGAATTTACGTGGTATCAATATATTAACGTTCGATTCTAGATTAAATCACACTCACAGACATAGAAACCATTATCCAACTACAAGACCAACGATCCACTCAACAGCCCTCTTTATTCTTATGCCAATTAGAAGATTAGCATAATTTTAAGAAGAGAGTCACAGCTTACAAGGAAATTTTCTTTCAGAAGATATTTAAGGCATAGTGCATTGATACAATAGTTATTTCTCAAAGATGTATCCATAGTGAGCTAACAAAATACTAAAATTTATCAAGTCAAAATATGAAATGCGTAACTATTATCTTCCTGTAGATTATAATAGTAATTTTTTTTTCAGATTGCATACAAATTTGTTTTTATATTCTAAGAAGCAGATTTGCACATTTGATTGACAAAACTTTTTATGATTCGTTTGATTTCGGAAAATTTACATTCTATAGTTAGTTTATAGAATAATTATACCAATAGTATTTTCCTATATACGGGATAAATTTTAATTCGAATGAAATAAATCTTTCATTTTCTGTGCTCTGGTTTGTAAGAGAGTTTCAGTTTCTTTTTAAACTTCTGCTGATTTAAAGTTAAAACTCATGAGGGGTAAATTAGACTCGATTACTTATATAAGAAATTGTAAAAATAAGCAGAGTAGGAAAAATATTTCGCTGGAAGATCACTTGATTAAATACTGAAAGCTGCAAATCTTTTTAAATCGATTGAAAATAAATTTGATTACCTAGCAAAAGAAAAAAGTAATTCTTTAAATTTGATTCGAATGCTTTTGGAAACTTTTCAGTTTCTAAGAAGTCTTTGAGATAAGATACTATTTGGTCGCTCTGAGGCGAAAATGTTGCATTTAACAAGGAACAATTAATATTATATGTGGGTGAAATTTTAATGTTTCCTGAAACTTATATGTATTTTCACTGTAAAAAAATATTATGAATGAGTTAGCACTTCACTAAAAACAAGTCCAAAAGCAGATTGTCTAAAGAAACATTAATTACATTTGTGTAAAATGCAGCCACCTTTGAAGGGAGTCTATTCTTATCTTTTTTTAAGGTTCTAAAAGCATCTTCAAAAGGCGCATCGAATTTTAGATATGTATTAATTGAGTAGACATAGACATACAGACTGACTGACTGATTGAGTAGATTTTAAATGTAGATATGTATTGGTGGATTTTCAGATTGACAAAATTTTAAACTTTTTTTTTAATGGATAGTTCTAACTTAAGATTTGAACGTAATCGATTCATTCTTATATGGCACGTCAAATGCGTTGCTGTAACTTGATTTTCATATTTCGTATGCTCCTTAAAGGAAGAAAATGAGCAAGGGATCTCAACATGGTGAAAAATAATGTCAAATTAAATGACATGCGACGTTGCATTCGGCACAACGCTGAGACGAATCTGTTCTAAGATAAAACTTATTTCCCTACAATTTAGAAATTATCTTATTCTCTAGGTCTGAACAGGCTATGGATGATTTAAGCGGAATAAGAACTTTCCAGCCAAAAACAAGGTCCTAGGTATTAGTATATATCCTAAAGAATGAATCCTTTCTACAGACAAAACAGAGCCTCAATAAAATATAGATAGCAGAAGAGAAACTTTAGAAGAGGTAGTTGACTTTAAAATGATATCGAAATCACTCAAACATCATGTCTCTGCTTTATGCATGCTTTGAAACAGTGCATTTTTGAACCTATGAGTTAAATTTATCTCAGCTATTGGCGTTATAGGTCGATACGAAAATTTTTGATGAGGAAAGTCCCCACAAACACGTGTTTAAATCAGTATGACTCAGCTCTCCAGTGTTATATAGTCAACTAAAAATATAAAACAGCTCAATTAAAGAAAAAAAATTCTTTTTTTTTAAAGCAAAGTAGACGAAGAAAATAAATGTCCCCGGGCACCATTCATCCTTGCTACACCACTGATTCAATCAACGATTATGCAAATATGTACAGTAGCTCTGAATGTTCCTATTTTCTTTCAGATATGTCTTCAAATGAAAGAGCAAAAAGAATTCTACCTGAAAATTAGCCGCAAGCTTGAGCGCAGAATAGACTAGATTCAAGGCAGCTAAAAGCATAAAAGAACCGTTGTCCGTTTCTTACTTGCCCTTCATCGCATGACTGCAATGTGCAAATTACCTCCAAGTGCTCCACCCAAACGGGGGAGGGGGACAGTAATAAATAATTTCAATAATAATTAAAATAGAATTCGAAAAGAAAATTTGTTACAAAATGACCATTAATATTCTTCCTTTCAACAGTAGGATGGACAATAGCTTTCGAGCTCTTTATGGATATGTTATAAAATGATATATTTACTTTTGTATTTTAAAAGAGACACGAAATACTGTTATAAAATTCATACTGATTCAAAAAAATTCATTTGCTTGATGGCTACAACACTTACGACTAACAAAAAAAATTACAACAGCTAGTAGCTTCATATATTTTCTTCTTTTAAATAAATATCCCATATATAATGCTTTGCATATGGAATATTTTGATAAATTACCGTAATTTTGAACGGATTTGAACAGCAAGATACATATCATATGGAGGATAAAGGTATCGGTGGAGGTGGAAATCGTAGGGAGGAGGGAGAATTTTTTCCCCCAAAACACTTTCCATTCAAGAAAGAAAAGTACTTCAGAAACTTCAGAATAATGAACAACTTTTGAAATAAATAGTTTTTTTATAGTTCAACTCCGAAGAGATTAGGGACTGGAAAATAATATTCAACCCTATTTAGGACTGTTTCGTATTCTTATGTAGTATCTCTACGGAAAAATAATATCAGTTGTAGTCTGTCCTTCATTTTTGGTCCTCATAGTTGCCACTTTAATAAAATTAGAAGTGGATAAGGTGGGAATTTTTTTTCCTCTTTAAACATACAGACGAAATAAACTTTTGTCTTGCTGCTTTCTGAAATTTTCTTTTTCTTCCTATTATTTTAAAAGCTTTCAAATTCAGCACCTCCTATTTATTCAAAGTCTATTATTGCCAATTTCTAACAGCTGCAATAAGATTTAGCTTCAAAATTCTTACATTTCAAATAATTTGTTAATGGTTTTCGTAAAAGCTAATCATCATTATAAATCTACTATAAATTTCACGAATATTAAATCGGACATGCATAATTAACTAATGTAAAATGAGCATTCTATTTAGTTTGCTCTCTTTTGTTTTTACCACAATGCAGTATTTTTATAGTAAAGAGAACTTCTTTGAATTAAGAAACATCGCGGAAACCCTAGAGTAGATGAAAGTTGTACGATTTCTGACATCATAGAATAATTTTATAAAATTTCACTATAACCGTGAAATTTAAAATCAAATGAAAAAATTCAGTACAAAAATCAAAATAATTTTTTGCTACACATTAGAACAGGGTTCCTTTGACAGTGTGTTCTGATCCCAAACAGGTTCGCTCACCCATCTTTGGAAAGAACGAAAACTTTGACAATTAATGGTTTTGCTAAATTTTTTAATGGATCAGATTCTTAACACATATTATATATATATATATATATATATATATATAATTGAAATATTTTGTTAAAATACAAAGAAACCATGCTCGAAGTCAAATTGAAATTTCTTATATAACTAATTCCTCATTGGTCTATTAAACAAAACTAATAAGCGTGACGTAAACCAGGCGGCATCAAAAAAATCAGTCGGGGAGAGGAGAGAGTATTCAACGCAAATAAAATAAACTCGAAGATCATTTTTTTAGATGCATTATACTTCTCTCTCTCCATATCTGAAGTAAAAAAAAACTAGGTCCCGAAATTACTTGGAATAACTGCCAAGTGTTAACCACCCCTCGGCTTAACACGCTGCGAGATAAGCACTCTACAAGAAAAACATTTTAACCACTAAAAGGAAAGATTGGGAATTATTATTTCCTTGGTTTTCTCCTTAGATACCGCTGACAAAATGTGGTCTAAATTGATTTTACTTAATCACAAAATTGATCACTCGATTTTACAAAATAGATTAATTTAAAGATACCACTGATAAAATGTGATCAAAATTCATTTTACCTTCATTTTATGCAATAAAATATTACTAATCAGTATCAAAATTTTATAAATCTTTGAAATTACCTTTTTCACTGACAAAGTGCCACTATCGCTTTTTCATTTGAAATTAAGGTGTTTCGTATTGATAACTTCTAGAACTCCTCTCCAGAGTTTTTTTTTTTCTGTATCTTAAAATTCAAATGTTATATATATTTAAACATATACTTTTGGATTTAGAAAACGAATTTGCCTTATCCTTTTTTTATTGGGCTTGCAATTACTTTTCACATTTTCACCGGACAAATTAGATAAAACGTAATTTTTTTCCCTAGATGTTAGAACGCAAATAAATTAATACCGTTGCAAATTATTGTGCAACAATTTTTAATGCAAATTTTTAATAATAACTAAAAAGTGGAATTTAATAATAATTTTTTAGTTTTAACTATGATTCGTTATCGCAAATGTTATTGAATCTTTAACTCAAATTTTTTTCTCAAATTCGCTGCTAGGTGGTATCGCTTGCATGGTATCAAAATTTAATAAAATTCATCAGTTAACTGAGAGTTATACTCAGAAAATATTGAAACAAAGCACAGAATACCTTAGTATACAAAATGTTATAACTATCACATCAAGAAACGAGAAAAAAATTCATTAAAATACTCCATCTTCAAGAACATGAAAGAAGAGAGGTAAAATAATAATAATTAAATGTTAAATATTTTCAACCAACATGAGTAGTAAAGATTTATTCTTTTTTCTTTGCAATTATGACCTATTTTTGTGTACTTTCATAGAGTGGAAATCGAACGTATTTTCAAGAGAAGAACTTCTTTCCCATTCATTCATAATTTGCCACAAAGTTTGCAGTCCTAAAATTTTGACATATTGACGTCATCAACCTTTTTAACTAACTTTTTATTGCATTCATATTCAATGAAAAGCATGTGCATAGACAGAAAATTGTAATTTTAGAAAAAATAATATTTTTGTCACTTGTGAGGTTTAACAGTCAAAATTCAGTTGATTCTCATATTTGATTTTTTGACAAATGATACACTTTTCAAATGATACGTGGAATTAAAAATAAGCAAAGCACTAATCTAAAATGCTGATCATTTTTTTCTGTACAAATTAAAAAGATGGATATTCCATTGGATACCAAAAAAAGCAACAAAGTTCTGTTTTATTGGCATGAAACACTGATCGTTTCCGTCATCGCACTTCTTAAATAAGCCATGGAGGACTTTTTGCTTCGATCAGTAATTTCGTACACCAGTGAGATTTCTCACATGTTTCAAATTCCTGAGTTCTTTTTGAGTTTAAAATTTGCATTACTTTTTCTCCTTATCAATGGATTACATAAAACAACACATTATCATCACCGTGATTCACAAAGCATACGATTTATTTCTCTTTATAAGCAGTAGTCTTAACTTTTTGATTTCAACAGAAAATTAGACCAAATATTCTGTTAATTTTAAACTACTCGTGTTAATTTATAGATACACATGTTTTAATTAATTGAAAATTCGGATTTTGTTTTGTTACTATAAAAAGATAGTATTTTCTTTGGTTTTTCAAATGTGTCCCTTTTTTGCTTTGTCAATATTGCAATCGAATGGTAATCGAAAACTATTTTTCAATTTTTATTAAAAGTGCATAAAATTCCGCGTATGCTGTATTTCATGAAGCATTGTTTATGTAAAGAAATAAACAATCATAAATATTAACATGAACATCAAGAATGTTATAGTGCTCCATTTTTTAATTCATTTTTAAACTAATTTTATAAAACTATGTCCATTAATTTTAATAAATACGTTCAAATTTAATATAAAAAGGAATTAATCTAATACTTCGTAAAATCAACTTGTTTTTTTAAATTTGGTTTATTAGTTTCAAAATCCTTTATTATATTTAGTATAAAAAATACAGAACGTATATGGTTCAAATTATTATTTAGTTCACCTATTCAAACTTATATTTTAAAATTACAATTTAAAACTGTTACTAAACATTTAAAATTTATTTTATGTTATTTCGGATCATATTTATTAAATCATTGAGAAGAACAAAATGATAAAGCATGCATTTTTGATGACTTTTGTAGACTTTTTTTGCCTTTATTGGAAAAAACGCATTCGATGGATATATCAATAAACTAAAAACTTGTAATTTCAGATCAAAGTAAATAAATAACCTGGGAAAATACCCTTCAGATAATTTTATCCATTGGAGCATATTATAGAAAATAAATTAATAATTGATCAAATATATTTAATTATTTTCCAAATGAAATCTTACTTTGATAATTAAATTTTCTTCTGTTAATGTGATCCTGTAGAAGATATATTTGGTGTATATCTATACCACAACACTATTACTGGTACCAATTATAGTATTCCTGTTGAACAGAATCCAGCAACAAAAAAAGTAAGGGTCAACAACAGAATAAAATTCCATTCAAAATATTTTCTTCCCTTTATTTGAAAGAATTTGAGATTTTCCAGAAAAGCAAACATCAATTCAGAATTCAGAATATGGCACTGAAGATATATTTCTTTTTATCTGAAGAATATTATTTTAAAACTGTGCCATGAAAAAGAATGTAAACAGCATGATTAACGAGAAGCTACCATTTTTAATCATTCCTCCCCCTCCGTTGTTCCAAGCTTGAAGGATAAATCTTCATCGTAGTGACCCGTTGTAACTCATATTGTTGATTCATTTTTAAAACTGATTTGAGGATTATTGAATACAAATATGCTCTATAAACAGAGTACTTAAATTGCTTATAACTTCAGTTTAAAAAAATGATTTATTTACGTACATTAATATAAAATATTATAAAATTAGATTAAATAAGTGTGTAAGGACTCAGAAATAGTTTACTCTAATTTTCGCTGCTCATCAAGGCTCATTTTCTAGTATCTAGTGAATACGCATAATTTAAACTCATTTTTTCGAAGAGATGATAGAACTCTATTACTCTGATTCAATGAAATATTAGATATTATAAAGGATTTGATATATATTAGTGCATAATGCTACGAAGCTTATAGATTAAAGACACCTTTTTTTAAATTCTTGTGGTTGCCATGGTAACATACATGTGTTAGAAACTTCTCTATTCGCTATAGGGGCAAGTACATTGGCTTTTTTAAATTATTATTCAAAACTAATCATTCCCAACCTAACTCTTGCAAATAAGCAATATGAGGTAACTGTTTCTTCTAAACAGATTTAGATCCTTAGAATTACGGTATTAGATAAGAAAGCTAAATTTCTGAGTTGAAAATTTTAATAATAATTACTACAAAACTGATTTAATATGACCACAAATTCGTTGTCTTCTCTAAGTTTTTATTTAATGTTTCATTTAAGAATATAGCTTTTAAAATTTTAAATATATGTGTTGTTTTTGAAAATATGTTTATTTTATATCTCAACTCTGTAATAATAGAAGAAATAATAGATGTAATAACGATGTAATAACGATTTCATAACTGCTGACTGTATTAGAAATTCACTTGTGCACTTTGAGTTTACTACCGTTCCATCGAACTAATTAATGCGATATTTAATGTTGTAAAATTACTATACTTTAATGAAGAGTGTTAAACCTGTATGCTAGCATGTCTTTTTTTCAGTTTTTATAAAAACGTAGGTTTGATTCGGCAATAAAAAATAATATTGTCTTCCTTGTGGGATCTTTGCCCTGTCACATTTTTCCTGCTTCGAAGATATCTCGCCAACAGAGATTAATTTCAATACTTACCCTGAGTCAGAACAGAGATCTGATAGGAGACGTATTACTTTTCATAAAAGAGATAGTCGGAAAGTACTTCCTGGCATAGAAATTATTTCATACAATTATTTCCGAGTGTTTTCAAGCCCAATTAGAAAATATTTGTATAAGTTAGACATCCCATCTTTATTTAGATTCAAATTTGAATATAATCAGATTTCAGTTGTCTACATTTACTAATTCCGCTTCCATATCGATGGTGAAAAACAAAGAAAACGACTCCCCACCCCTTCAAAAAACTTAAAATTTTTTTACTGTTCAAAACTTTGCTCTTTGGCTTTTGGTTCATGTTATGTAGATGAAAATATTGTCATTCGCTATTAAAATTTTGTATATTTAGAAATTTTTAATAAAATTGTTAAACTTTTTATGTTTTCTGGTCCACAAATCAGTTTGTGACACGCCACAAGTTTGATAAGTCCTCTTCTAGTGTTATTTCGCTCACTGTCATGTTAACGTCATTTAAGAATTTCTAATTCATTATTTAGAAAGTCAAAATTCCTTATATTTTATTTTTGCATAACTGTGCGCATTTCCCGATCTTTGTAATAAGATAATTTTTTTCGAGTTCAAAATTGAATTCAACTGACACAAATATATAATGGTTTCTTTTACGCAATATTTTTGATCATAATATGTAATTAATTTAAATCCTACAATTAATAAATGCCGCAATAATATTTCCCTTGACTGTTAAATTGCTTTAATGATATAGACGCGTCTGCTGAATAACAGTCATTGTCTGAATGTGCTTCCAAAAAACTTAGAAGACTGTAAGATTCATTAATCGAACCCTAAAATTTTTCTGCAATGAGTGTGTTGAGTTATCTTCAGTACGATGCCCTTTCTCAAAAATTAGAGGTCCTGAACAATTTAGAGGCATCTATTCTCTAAGTCATAGAAAGAGGGAATTACAATGAAACCTGTTGAAAACAACTCTCACACAATAGAATAGGATGTATTCAATTTCAAACAGACTGGAGTGGCATTCGACCCAATCAGGTCATTTGAATGGCAGTTAAAGAGTTCAGCTTCTCTTACAGAGACTGATGTTAATTGAGTGCGGTCGCAGAAACGATTAGCTTGGCCAAAATTAAGGTAAACGGAAATTGAATCAACCTCCTGACCCCCCGAGGACCTCCCCCAATCCCGCACACGGTGATCTGTCAAACCTCCTCCAGAGCCGCTTCATCTGCATTACACGCCTCGGAGCAACAACGGATCAAGTCAGCAATTCATTTGTCCACCAGGGCTGGTTCGAAGATCTATCTACTCGGACTGCATATTTCTTAAACCTTTGAAGAAGATTATGCCCGACATCCCACAGAAACAGCTGCTACAGAAAGCATTTGAAAAATTGAGTTTTTAGATGGATATTGATAGCTGATTCTGATTGGTTTGTATCTTATCAGTAGTTGTACGATCATAGCCGTGAAGTGTGTGTTCAAAAGGTTTAAGTCTAATTCTGGAGAACTATTTTGAATATCGGTTCATTGTTTTGAGATTTGAGGGACTTTCAAATTGACAAAGTGTTAGTAAGACTTTGAAATGTATCTGTTTAGTATTAAAATGATTTTTTAATCTTGTTTTATTTTTATTTTTAAAAAATTGCTTTGTTTACATTTTAAAATTATTTCCCTTCATAGCCCACTTTTTGAGGCATTTCTACATATTTTTTAACTTTTAGTGTTCACTCCTAAACTAGTTTATCCATGAACTAACTGAGTTTCAATTAATATTTCATCCGTTTGGCAATTTATATATGTAAATAAAAATAAACACAGGTTTCAAATCAAGTATTTAGCGATGTTTCACAGTTTATTCCTGTGGAATCAAGCTAAATATTTTATACTTAACTTTGTCAGTAATTTTCACGATTAATTTACCCGTTATGAAAAGACATGTTACTAACGTAATTTATAATATATTTTTTACAAAATGAGTTTCTGAATATATTTTGTTAGCTGCAGAATCCCAGTAATAATTAGCTGCAGAATCCCAGTGGATTATAATACATCATGAATTTCGTAAATTTAAATAAATTTTATAGGTCACATGTTTTAGGTCTTTATTAGGTCTGTTTGTCACATGTTGGTTGTATGACAATTCTTCATTTTCCTTACTGATTATTGTCTTCATTTGCCTGAATATCACCATGAAAATAGTTAAGCGGAGGAGATAAAGTAGATAATATTATTACTAGAAATAGGCAGAGTAATTTGTTATTAAATAAAATCATAGTTTGATACATGAATGATAATTTAGAGATACAATTAATATATGAATAATCTAATACTATAATACGAGGAATGGTTGCCAAGTCGAAAATCGCCCCAGAATTAATAAACTCCGGTAAACTTGGGGGTCTGGGGGTTTTGGCCACGAGGAATCGATTGGCGCCGGTTTTGAAGAGCTACGGTCGAGCAGTTCGGAGTTACAGATAGGATATTTTCAAACTTTATTAGTTCGCCATAATAGCTACTTAAATTTTCAAGCGGTAACGTGCTGCCATCTATAGCCAATATGGCGAACTAATAAAGTTTTATGTTTATGCTGTTATAGGTTTATAATATGTTTCTTATGTATGTATATATGTTTGGTTTTTCTAAATAAATTTCTCAAAAATATTGAACTTCAACACACTTCAATCTTTACCTTTGTATAGAATAGTTCCCTTTCCAAACTCTAACTTTGTTTAGAATAGTTTACAATGGTGCACTTTAACCGGTTATCTTTTCACCAATGGTGTCACAAATTTTCTTATGGCATGTATTGTTTTGATAAATCATAATTGAAAATTTAAATCTTCGAGTTAGCTTCGATACCTGTTTTCTTCGAGCGGAGCTCGGTCACCCGCTGGTAATTTAAAACACAAAGGAATTTCGTAGCTGCTGCAAACGTATGCAATGAATCAACAGCATATATTTTCTCCAAACAAAGATATCATTGCCTTACCTTTCCTTGCTAGAATAATAAGTCCTGTGGAATTTTTCACATTTTCTATTCAAAATGGACTGTTTAACTTATTTATATGTAATGTATGTAAATAAGCACAAATAGTTTTGCAGTGAAACGAGGTGTTATTTATATGCTTCGTAACACTGTCTCTCATTCAAGTATAGGAAATAATTAATAAGCGATATACACATGTTGTCGTAAGCAAGATTACTACTATTCATGTTTAATCCTCTATTTACTAATCATATGTAATCCTATTTCTATCATATCTAATCTTCTACAACTGATATGTCTTAAATAAAGTTTCATTTTGTTGACATTCGTTTAAAAATCATACAGGGATATATTTTTCACTAAAACCTTAAATCTATTTACAGGATTCTCATTTTAACCGCCTCCCAATAATCAATTTTTAAATCTTAGAAATAGATAAAGTTTCAGTTGGAAAAACAGAGATATTTAATGCTTCCTAAAGTGATTAATTTTATTCTTAGAAAAGGAGAACTTTAAAAAATATATATATTAGTGGGCCAAAAATATTTTACTAAATATGATTAAATATATAATTTATAGAAATTTGGATTCTATTAAATTTCTTCAGAAAAGCATTTGTAGACAGACTATTTTAAATATAATTCTTTACGTCATTTAGATGATCTTG
This sequence comes from Argiope trifasciata, assembly GCA_026543055.1. Classification (NCBI taxonomy): domain Eukaryota; kingdom Metazoa; phylum Arthropoda; class Arachnida; order Araneae; family Araneidae; genus Argiope; species Argiope trifasciata. The sequence goes on from JAPMOQ010023642.1 coordinate 4,195,454, forward strand.
TCGTACTGTAGACATATTCATATCTTAAACAATTTAGAATCCATTGACTACTTAGTATATGCCATTGAGTAAACCTGCCTCAAAAGTTTTGAATAATCCTTTTAAATTTGAATTAGGTTTGAGAACCTTAAAAAAGCAAATAGCTGACCTTCAACTAGAACTGTCTACAGTCAAGATTGATCAATACGTAACTCGAATGCAGATGCGCATCTTACTCACTGCGCCATCGGTGGGGGAAAATTCACAACCCTTTCAACTTTGAACTACTTGCCATTTTTTCAGCGGGGGAAGCGAGTCTTGCCATTCCCTCCCTAACTAGGTAAACGACTAACAGTTTAACGCCTTTACACTTTAGTCGTGACTTCCTCTTGATACATTCAACTGAATCGGTTTATCTGACTTCTCGACCTGTCGACTCAAAGAAAATGGACAAGAATTACTAGCTTGTTCCTTTGAACTTGTAAATCTTGAGTTTTCAACTAAATTTCCATTGAATGCGTGTTCTTTTTAATATTGGAATGTGAAAGAAATACCTTTTAAAAACCTCATAAAACTTTGAACTTTATTGAAAGGATGTGAAATAAATCAATGAAGGACGTAAGGATGTAACCAAGTGGTCGTGGTTTCTTTAGCCGGTAGGGCGGATAGTCTTTTAGAGTCAGCGGTACTAAACTGACTAATATATTTATGAACATTTTATCTCTAAATCTACATTGAATAATTTGAATATTTAAAAGAGGGAATTTGGTCACTTTGAAATCGGCGGTATCACAATAAAAATTAGATTTATCCGAAAATTTGAATTCAGAATATCCGAAACCAAAAAGGTTCAGCAAGAGGAAACGATTATTTTCAAACTAGAAATGACTGCAAAGATTCCTTTTTAATTTACAGCAACCTTAATAAATAATACATAATTAATAAATGATAAGTTATTTTAATAAAGTGATGATTGTAATGAAATTACTTATAATTTTGGACATAAGACTTTCAAGTAAAATTTTTTTACAATTTTAATAAACAATCTGTAGAATATTGAATGCAGCTATTGTAAATAAATTTCAAAATGAACAGCATGATTCGCATCTAACGAAATAAAAAAGTCTTTAAGAAAAATAAGAACATTTTTATTGATTTTTAGATTGCAGCCATTCTATTGGCATTAAAATTCACGAATCCTCTAATGGGTCTGAAAAGTCATTCATTTATTAGCGTCTTTAACCCACCAAATGGTTCTCATAATTAATGATTGCTTCAAAATTTCAATTAAATGTTTTAACTAACTATGTCTCAATGACTTGCAAAATATTTCTAAACTTAGAACTTTGATAGACATATATATCTCATACTCCTTTAAAACCTTATCTACGCTCCGTTTATCATACAATGCATTTCCTTCCTCATTGCATGATCTACTGCCTGTATCTTCATACATCCAATTATAATATTACAGGAAGGAGCAGTAGTGTTTAAAAATGGGTAAATTTTTTTAAAATTTCATTATTTGATTCTTAAGTTAAAAACTGTTTGTCTTAACTGGAAGCACAATTTTTTAAGAGAATTTGAAGCATGCCTTGTACTGAAACCTACTCATTTAGAAAGAATAAGGAGAATCTTCATATCTTGATAATCAGCAATGGAAATAAAGGTAAGATGAAATATCATTTGAGCAAAGAAAGCGACTCACTTCAATAATGAAATATATTATGAAATGCACTTACAATAGTTTTAAAAAATTAAATTAAAAATAAGAAAAATATTTTAAGCAAAAAATTGATATAATTGAAAAGATTTTTTTTTTTTTTCATTTTATGATGTAAAAATCATTTTAGTGATGTAATATTTTTTGAAGTTATCGTTGATAAATATCAAAAAAGATCTTGAATTTTAATTGAAATTTCAAAAGAATTTATTCGAGGTGCACATTTACACCCTCCAAATACTGTATGTCCCAAATTTTATAGCTCTACAACAAATTCCGTGGCCTGCAGATAGCCAAAACACACATTCTACTTTATAATGGTCGAGAAGATAACTGAAAAATCAAGGCACAGATGATTAATTAAAAGAAATTTGAATTTTAGATAGTATTTCAAGATTATAGTAATAGGAAATTAAATGAACTGGAGAAAGAACATTAAATTAATGAAGAATTTAAAATTTCTTTAGAAAAAAAAAGATTAGAATTTAGCATGTTCCACTGTAGCTGCCATGCCAATAAATATTATATAAATAATTTAATTAAAGTTTTATAGATTAATAAATTTAATAACTATTAATTACAATTTTATATTAAATTCTTAGTCGTATATAAGTGGTGAAAATGGAATTTGAAGACTTGATTCTCCGAAATTGGGATGTTTAAATTTTACAAATATATGGCAAACAGGTTTGGAAATTACGTTTGGTTAATAATTATGTTTAAAAATTATAATTGTTAAATTTTTATAAAATTATATTTTAGTTAGTTAATGTATTTATGATTCATTCGCTTGCAATAGAAATTCTACACCTAGCTAGATCTTAATTTTAAATAGACTGCATGTTCCTGCATTCGATACTTATGATATTGCATCACTGCCCAATGCAAAAGCAGAGCCAGTTAAACTCTAAATAACAAATGGAGTGCAGTTTATCATATGCCATTTTTTGCCATTTTTTATTATCTAAAAAGAAGAAACTTTGCGTTTCGAGAATATGTTGTCTTATTGATTCAATAAAGAATGTATAGCGTCTTAGAATAATTTAAGGTCTACATCAATTTTGAGAAGGAATTATTTAATGCCTGTATAGCACACTGGTAACTGTTGTGTTAAACAATCAGGAGTGCTCTCTTCGACTTTCACGTGTATTTTCATAGCATGGCTCGTTTTATATTTTAGCTTCGTCGCATTATGAAGGGAATATAATATTTATGGAGATGTCCTCCCTTACGTAAAAGGGGTCCAAACTTTGATATCCCTCATTACCACATTTTGTCCATTTAGTTTGCTGCCTTTTTAGTCATTACGGCTATAGATGAACTAACACATATATAATTCCTTGACTTGGGATTATATAAATTTAGAGATACTTCAAATTTAAAGATTAAATTTTTTACTCATTACAGCATTTCTCTTTGCATTATTCATAGACGAGAAAGTAAAAAAAAAAAAATCGATTTTAAATTTTTATGCTTATTTAGGCTGAGAGATATTCTATCGGCTAGGTGTCTTGAACACGCATCGATCTTATCTCAAAGTATTCAAGGCGACGAAATAAAAACATGAGTTTTTAAAAATAATATTTCTCATGAAATACATTATAAAATGTATCCGTTTGCTTCATTGCAATTTCCGAATGCTTATCTTTGGAATAACGGTGTTTCTTTTTTTTATATTTAATTTAATCTTTATGCAAGATAGTAACAAGTGGAAGGTGGGGGAAACAAGACATTAATTTCTCATTAACATTCTGGCGCCAAATTTGTTAGGATCAAAATTGAAAGAAGGAAAAAATTAACCCATTGTTTTAAAAATTTTATTCTTGTTGGCAAGTCCACCTCAAAGCTGTCAAGTTCAAGATTTATTGAGATACTGAGATTAAAAACAAACTTGCATATTTTAGGGCTTGCCTTTTATATGTAAATAAACAAATTTCCAAGCAGAAGGTTATCCCCTAAGAAAATGTTATAAGCTATTATTCAACAATTATCGTAGTTTGGCTGATATTCTAAGAAATAGAAAATACATAATGCTCAAAAGAAATAAGAGCTTTCAAAATTAATAACTAAAACAAATAACATTATAATTATATTATAATATTATAAATATATATTATAAACATTATAAATATTATAAAATAATATTTACTAGTGAGTTAAAGCAGCAGAAATTCATGACTTCATGTTTCAGACAAAGTCTAATTTCACACTTTGACTCACGAGTCTCGGCTTTTTTTTTTCCGCGACTTTTCAGCAAAGAATAAAAATTATAAAATATCAAGCACTTAACTGAGCCATCGGAATACGTTTATCATCACGATGTAAGAAACAAAATCATTTCGAACAATTTTGCTAATACTGATTACGCATCCTCACTTAAAATCTCAGGAATAATTTCCAACACATGCAGAAAAATACGACACTTTTCTCTATATAATTACATTTACGTATTTCAGCAAGAACTACAATTTAATAATTTTAGAAAATCTGCATTCTTCTAATTTAATTCCCGAGGCCTTTTTGAAAAAATTTTTAAAGAAAAACAGAATTAAATAGAAATTTAAGACTAAAAATATTTATAATTTTTTAAGATAATTTCAATTTATTTTACACGACAATTGGATCTTTTCTAGCTTCTGAGAGTTACTCTATTTTGAGTTTACACGAAAAGCACAACATTTTATACTTTCAAAATTAAACTCTATTTGAACTATTTTACTTTCACTAAACTTTAGGAAACAAGGATGAATCCATATGATCAGCAGTTTACTAACATTACAATCTGATAATTAAATTAGCATTTTTGATTTAAGGACACAAATTCTTCCTGTTATCGCTTTTAACTGCCTATGAGTTAAGTTCAATAAATAATCTGCATTAACAGAATTTTTATCGTCAGTCTAATAGTTGAACTCAGGCTTTGTGGTCAGAATATAATAAATTCAAATACAATGACTACTGAAGGCTCATAAAGCATGTAGGAAATATGCTTTATCCTGAGGCATGAAACACTCTTATATTACTGTGATTTAAACATTCATAACAGGATGAGGTATCTCTACACAAATTACTGAGACGAAAACGGTTAAAGTCTAAACAGCATAAAATTTAACAAATTGAGCTTAAATCAGAATATACTCCTTTTTTTTTATCTTTCTTAACATCCAATTATCTGGAACTGTCACACCAATTTTGAAACGTATGAGTCAATTGATTCTTAGCTTCTGGACCACATTTATTGAGAAATTATTTTTTGGTAAACCTCTAACTCTGACTTGAAAATAGCTGTATTTTGTGTAACTTTGTTTGCTTTGCTCGAATGTATAAAAAAAAGAAAGAAAATCATCTGAAAATTTTATGCATGCAAGACATATTTAACTGCATGTAGAAAATCTAAAAATGGATCATTAAAAAAATAATATTTACACTCCAATAGCGTTCTCTTTCTGTATGTTTGCTAAAACTAGATTAAAGACAAAACAAAGGAATTTTGAAATTAAATTTAGATAAAAGTTATCTTCTATTTATTTTTTATTATTTCTTAATGACAATATATTTATAAATACTATTCATATAATACTTAACAAAAACGCTATTTTAAATTAGATGTTTCCTTTGACTGCGACAGCCCTTAATAGATGACATCATCCTAGAATTTTACATGGATCTTATATCCTACCTTAAGACTTAACGGTAACGGTTGAATGGATCTTACCCTACCTAGAAAAAACCTATTTTACGTATAATCCAAATTCTAATCATAAATCCATTTTAAAAACTTTATGTGAATTTAAAAATACTTAAAAAGGAATCAAATACTAAATTGTTTGTAACAGATATGTATATCCAACGAAATAGTTTTGCCAAGTCATGCTTATAAACTACTCAAAATTTGAGTAGTTTAATTTTATTTTAGAATCCATTGTATATTTTGCTGGAAAAAAGGCATAGCAACATCTTACAGCGTAGAACAAAGTGAAGATGGAAGGTATACTTATAGTGACTATTGCTACATGACTAATACCACATGAATTGACACATTCGAATAAAGGAATTAAAATTATTTTCTTTAAATATTTCAAGCGAATCCTAACCTTGTCCAAAGCTGAAGAGTTGAACATGCCAAAATAAACAAATAACAAAGGCCACCACTGACAGACTGCGGTTAAGACCAAACCGCGGATTTTTGTACTCATACTAGAGACGCCACAGTTTTGATGAAAAGTTTCGGAAGGAAACTAGGTTTAATCCAAGACTGCTGCGTTCTCCCTAGTATGCAAATAGAATCCTACCTTTCCTCAGATGCTACATCATCCCACCTTCTTCATTTGACGTAGTGCCAGTTAATTGAGGTTAACAAATCTTCATGTGAGGCCCTCTCATTTCAATGAGTTGAGCCCTCGATCCCCGGCGAAGATTACACATTTGTCATGCTGTCTTATCAGCACTTCCCTCAAATAAAAAAGTTGCAATCCAAACCTTAATCATTGCAAAGAGATCAGAAAAGGCGTAGGAGTCATTATATCTCAAGAGGAAGAGAGCTAAAACAATTAACCTTCCTGAGGAAGATTAAAAAAAAAGCCCGGGGTTATATTGCATTAGCTCCAGGAGCATTTAATTCGGAGAATCATTTCTGTATAGAGATCTTGTTCCACCGTGCCGTTGATTAGAAAGAACCGAGAGCAACAATTATTCACAACATCCTCCCTTTTTCCCCTTACCATTAAAAATGTGGTTGTAATATCTCACCGCTTATGAATGCAGGTTAATTTCTTTCAAATGTTTGGTCGGCCCACAAGAAATTTCATCTTTCTATTGGACATTTTTACATTTAATTAAAAATATTTAAATATTAACTCTTAAAAGTCCCTGCTTATCGTTTGTTTTCGAAACAAATATAAACGAAGCCTTAAATATAAAAGTGGCAATTTAAATCTTCAGAATCAATTTCAGATTTAAATTCACGATCTTCAGAATCAAATTTAAATCTGAAATTTTGTTATTTTCAGAATGCATTGTATTGTATTGAATGTCGGACTACGTCCTGTATCAACACTTTTAACAAAGACCCATGAAATTCTTTAAATTTTTTTGTAAACTTCATTTCCAATATTTGTTCAGTTCAAAAGGTACAATTTTTTTACGTTAGCCAAAAAATACTTATCTAAAACCAGGCAATGTTAACTAGAATTTAGCCCCTTTTACATAAAATTTTCAAAACACAAATTCAACTTGAATTAAATTTTTTAAGACCTAAGCGAAGATGAAAAGCTTACATTATAGCTTTACCATTTATGTGACAGTAACATTTTATGTGAATAAGAATATCATCATTGCTCTGTCTCTTATACGAGTTCAAATGTATTGAAAATCATCGTACCAGCCTGAACCAATGAAAATAATGTCTGACGCATAACATATCCATTTAAGTCACAAAGAATTAAAAAAATATCAGTTATTCATCAAACGCTTACAATCTCTCCAATACTCAACGGCCTATATATCACGATATTTAATTATATGAAATCTTTAAGGTAGCGCTGTTTATATAAATGTTTCTTTAAATCTTTAAGAAGTCAAATACCACTGAATTGTTAAATAATAACTATACCATTGGTGGTTCTACTTCAAAATATTTTAAGTTCTATAAAAAAAAGGAAAATAAATTAAAAGAATTAATATTCCATACACGAAAAATTTTGAAAAAAATAAAATTATTTATTACTAATCGGTTATCTAGGAATCGAAGGATGTATTCACTTTACAAATTCGCATTTTAGAAAATCAGTTCACGAATAAGAAAAAGTTTTGAAAGATTTTAGAAATTATGTTTTAGATTTTCGTTAAAAGTGTTTTTTGATTATTTCATTCAGTAAGATTTAATTAATATTGCACAGGTATCAGATTACTTAAATAAATATGCAGGTCTAAATTGGCCAAATGATAGAAAAACATCAGTTTTATTTGATAAAATTATTATTCGTATTTTTGCATTTCATTCTTCCCCATTTTTGTACGCATTTTAACTACTTTATTTTCAATTATTACTTTGTTTCGATTTTTTCAGTTTCATATTAAATATATATATAAATGTGAATACGTTCAATTTCAAATTTGACGTCTCAGTGCAAGACAATTCTCATAATCCAAAGAGTTTTATAAATATTACTAAGCATGCTATGTGTCGAAAATCTTCGGCTTGGTTCCTTTTTTTAAACTTTCGGTTTTAATCAAAATCTCAAGGGATAAAAAGACGTTTTTCAAAGTTTTAAAAAGAAGATGAGGCAGACCTAAAGCATAAAAAACAAATTTAAATGCTTTCATCGTAAAAAGAACATTTAGTCACATTAATAAATAGAGAAAATCTAAATCATTTAAAACATTTTTCGACAATTTTCTTTGGTTTTTACCAATAAATTTCTGGTGTTCTTAAAAAAAAAACAGTTTTAATCTACGGCCCAAACCCTTTATTTAAATAAACACCGATGATCAACAACCACTCACTATTTCTTCACTTATTTATAAAATCACTTACGTTTGATCAAGTTCAAACGTTTATACAACACTTCAAAAGATAATAGTTTGCTGAATTTAATACACGAACTAAAATTCAAACAACATTAGCGTAAGAAATGTTATGTCTTTTTCAAAAAAAAAGCTATGGAAATAAAAGAGGCCCGGATATGTTATGAATCAACAAGGAAAATAAAAGTCTTTAAGGAATCGAAATTTTACTTGAAATCTTTATATCAAACTACTGCTAATTAATTTCATAAACCACAAACATATTGTTATGTTAAGAAACAGATCGCAATATTAAATTTAATTCAGAAAATAGATTTGTCATTTAAATAACTTGTTTTTTCACATTCCAGCTTAAGAATTAAAGAGAGTATTGTCAATATCAATTCTCGAATTTAAAAAACGAAATTATTTTTGTCTATGAACAGGATAACAAAAAAATGCTGCGAATTAGTATAATATAATTTTTTACTTGATGTTTGTAACAAAATTATAGATTTCTATTAAATTTGGAACATTTATTTCGATAAACACCGATCCTTTATCTGTCTACTGCAATTCTGACTTCTATCCGTCCATTTATGATCACTCTGATTCAAAAGCACAGCAAGCTCATGAACGAAATTCGTTTAGTATTTATATTGTAGATGAGAGTCTAATTTTGAATCAAATTTACCAAAAGATTAGATATCAGTTTGTATATTCTTGGATAAAAGAACACGAAAACTGACAAATACAAGCTAAATAAAAGAAATTCAGCTCATAGTCAAATGATTATTGCAGATTTGATTCAAATGTTTGATAAAATCGGCTAAACTAACTGGTTTTTGAGCAATTCTCTTCACTCTGCTCATAAAATAAGCAGAAAATTCACCATAGCGTAAACAAATCGTACGTTTGCCTTATGAATACGTGATAGTTATAAAAACACAGTGTCTTTATTTAGAATAGATAAATGAATGACTTAGCACAGGAGATAATTTCCACTTCTCTTTGAAGAAAGATATCGCGTGATTGGAATTAAAATATCCCTATTCAAATCACCGCAGAGAAAAAAAAAACATTGGTCATAAGAATGCTGCATTCATTTTAAATCATCTGCCAATTATCACCTGCCGCTGAATAATTCCCCGATTGATCATAAGTAAACACAGTAGGGAGCACATTATTTCAACCCAGGTGGTCACTGAGGCTCATAGTGTGCGGATAATTCCGCTTAAGGGGGCAATAGGTTAACTCCCAATTATCTGTTTAACTATTTCTCTCGTGCATTTCCACCCACTTTAAATCATATAGCTTATCAACAAACGTAGTCAAAATTTTCACAATATCTTCAACATATTTCTCGCTTATTCAATTCCAAGCAAAACTACTTCAGTTATCTTGTTTATTATATCCTAATTAATAAGGCTATTATAAAATTCCAATAACAGTTTGATTGAATTCGGAGAGTGTTTAAAGGTCTCTACTACATAACTTTTATAGATGATAACTCTAAACTAACTTTACTTACACAAACGTTTGCATATAAAATTCTAAATCTTCCATCCATTACATGGATGAATGTAATCGAATGTGATTGTTTCCATTCCAATTCGAACTAATGCCTCGTCATTCCAGAATTAAACTGTTCACAAAAAAGAATGATTTTTAAGAAGAAAAACTTGAAAAATGAATAAAATAGATATTGAAGAAGAGTGAAGGAATAATCATTTAGATGCAAGAGCATTAATTGCTTCCGATTCGAGACCCTATATGTTGTGTTCTTTTACAATTCACATTAATTCTAGCTTAATATTGTAAAAGTTTCTAAAAAGCCTATATTCATTTAATTCCAGTAAAATGACGAGAATAGCTCGTCATTTAATTTTCATGCCATAGAGTAGAATGACGAGCTACACTCATCATGTGATTGAAGTTACTGTTGAATATGGTAATAAATTTCGTTTAAAATGTCTGGTATTCTGAATACGGCATTTCTTGATTTCTTATTTTGAAATAATAGATGACTATTACAAATTGCATATCATTAGAATTTCTTGATATAAATCACGACTAAATTTTTGTTAGGCAGTGGGATTTTATTAGTATAAACATTCAGAGGGAAAATAGGTTCGGTTAATATATATTTTTACTAAAGGAAAAAAAATGTTGTGAAATAAACGCTTTAATGGATAAGAGTAGTGCAAACTATGGAGATCAAAGGGATTACAGAGATTCTGAAAACTTACAAGAAATAAACATACATTCTCCTGATACTGATACCGAAATTCAACATAGTAAAATATTTTCAAGAAAATGAAGATACACTAGGAGACTAATAAGTGATTCTAGTGAGTGTTCTGGAATCGTAGACACATTATCAGAAGTATGGAAGATAATAATGTAACTGAAAATAAAGAAATTTACGGGAGTGTCTGGTGTAAACGCTCCGATTTTGGAAAACAAGTGCTAATCCGAAGTCATTAGAGGTTTTTTGAAGAAATGTTGAGTATGAACTTATGAATTACAATAATATCCATATCAATAATGTAATTTAAACTAACAATATATAAAAATTATAAAATGAAACCATTTTTTAATAAAAATTAAATGGTTGTTTCATGCACAAATATTCATAATTAAATATTACCGGAAGGAGTTAATGACATCTCATAGAGACAGAAATATTCGGAAAATATATTTTAGCTCATTGCCAGTTATTGAAAAAATTGCTTCCACACAGTTTCATATCACCTTTTACAGTTCACTTAACTGGTAATTTCAACATGTTATCTGACTAAATACACATAACAATATAGATATATTTCGAATTTCATAGGAAATATAGAATATTAAGTAATTAATTGAATTTTTTACGATTTACAGCCCCTAAAACATACGCGTTCACATAGGAATGAGTACTTACAGAAATGCTTTTGATAGTACAAATGCATTTCTATTAACTTTCAAATCGAAACAGAATTACCAAAAACTTCCTCCTTGATCATCTTTTATTATATTTTGAGGTTTCACGGAATCTAAGCCTGTACTTTCAATAACAGACATTACCTTTCCTTTACTATTACAAAGAAAAAAAGATAAATGAAAAAATTGCTATGAAATATAACAGAACAGCTGAATTATGACGTGAATTTATTTTCCAAGATGAAGTATTGATTCTCGAAGTGGGGAGAAAGGAGCCTTTAATGCTTCATTTCCAACTTGCGCTGAGAGAGATGTTTATCACCAAATGCGAAAAAGTGCTAAGTTTGACCTGGATGGCATCGCTGCAGCAACTTACCGTAATATTTGAGGGCGGTCAGGACTTACCTAGTTAAAATTTATTTCCCCACCTTCACTTTGTGGATGAAATGTTTACGGAAATAATGATGTTTGAAGAAAACCAAATAGGATGCCCCGGCACTTTTCTTTCAATTTCTTTACAGGATTACTTTGGAGCCTCTTATCGGGTGGCGCATCTTCACGCTATTACACCTCAACACCGCCCCCTAGCGCCTTTTTCGCCGGCTTTCTTTCATCGCCAAACGCCACCTGGTGTGATATCGCGAGACGATATTTGCCGAAAATGGCTTCCAAATCGCTAAAACGATCGCGAATTTGTTATCTGATTCATTCTCTAGTTTGGCGGTTCAGTATCGAAGTCGAGAGCTGTGTGGCCTTTGGAACTCTGGCGTAATACGTTTAACGTTATTTCCTTCTCCACATGTTAGGGCTGAACGCCTACTCTATTCGGTTGAATAAATAATCGCTTAGTATAAAACTACGTCGCTTTTTTGAGTGCAAAAGCGAATCCAAAACAATTTGGATAGACTCTTGGAGAAGATGGGTCGGTGGCAAAAGAGCACAAGGGCTCTGGGTAGAGAATAGAAGGGGGAAGCGATGTTTAGATATGTGTGTGGTTCAAAAGTTTAGAATATGAGTTTCCTGAAACGATGCGCATGACTGTACAATTGCGTTTTGGGATAAGCAAAAAAGGTGGGAAAAAGTAATTACATTTTCGGAGATGTTGTACGAGAAATTTAGGAAAGAAGGTGGTAAAAGTGCTGATTTGACTAAACTGAAATAAAAACTTTCTGTAAGAATAACAAATAAAAGTAATTCAAAATGATTACGAGCCAAACATACTCCTGTTACTTTTAATAAATAATGTTCTTGCTTATTGTTATATTGAGATTTTTTATCAAATTAAAAATGCTACAAAAAGAATTCTACACTTAATTAAACATAATTACTATGAAAACTGTCAGCAGTGAAATTTTGATACTATGAATTTTTATTGCAGTTTTTCTTTTACTATTAATCTAATTATACAACGAAGAAGGTATTCAGGAAATCTATATCTTTGATCCTCCTTAAGAGAAATCTTTAAAATAAATCGATTGAGTTCAACCACAAGCTTTAAAAAATACATCACTACAAGGCACATCTTCGAAAGGAATTTGTTTTAATAATGCAACATGATTATACACGCAGCAAAATGTTAAAAAAATAAGTCTATTAACATTATTAATTTATATTTCCTTTAATAATAATAAAATATCCAGCTTCAATGTAAGTTAACGCAGTAGCTATAAGTTATAGATGGACGATATGCAACAGAATCTCATATGGTTGAACTAGATGTTTTGACGGAACTTCTAAAGGATTGCACACATAATAACTACCTTAAAATAATGCATCTTTTGGCATTGTTTTATAAGACAATACCGAATTTCCCAAACTTTAGACCGGCACTCACAGTGAGCTTAAGAGGTTGATTTAAAACATTGATTTTGTGTAGTTACTCTGTATTAAAATTCATTTTCAAGCATCACGAGACTTAACTTTCGAGCGAATTTCGAAATTTTAAATTATGATCAGATGTCGAAGATGACACATGAGCTGTCACCCCTTTTTCAAGAGGTTACATCACACTGTCAACCTATTAACTGTTTTATTTTATTTACTATATAATAAGATGACACCTATTTTGGAAACATTTTGTCATTTTGATTCAAATGGAAATCCATTGAATACTTGAATTATCTAGTATATATTCGAAGTAATTTTAATATTGGATTATAGTCGCTATGCATGGTTTATATTTGCTTACAATTATCAAAATTCGATGCAAATATGGCACTCGGACAAACAGTTAAACGGTTAAAATGATGTCTGATCCTAGAATTCAGAATAAATATGCACCCAACTTACATACACGGCTGATCTTTCATAAAATCACTCTTAGAACTAGAATTATCCGGTCCTGAAACTGAGACCGAGTCACCACAGCTGGAATCCTTATCAAAACTCAAAATATTCAAATAAGTGAATAAACAAAAATGTATTAACTACTAAATTGTTAACCATTAATTATTTCAATACCACAAAGATAAAAGACATAATTATTTTTAATATTACAGTAGCTTTTATTATTCTTTTTCTTTAGGCTGATTCATTCGCAGTTGTCGCATTTAGGTGACCCTATTCTTTATATTGCTGAACAGAATTCTTCAAAAATTAACTTTCAAAAAAAGTTAAATCCGGGTAATATTTTCTTAATATTAGCTATTGAATAAATAAATTCGAGACTATCCTGGTTAATGTGTCACTTTAATATAATATATTTTTCTTAATTGATTTAATCACTTCCAACTTTCATATTTCTTTTAAATTCATGTAATAAAGTATTTTTTTTCTAACAAAATAACCATCAACTTTTAAAAAATCACATGGGAACTACTTCTTATATTTTTCCTTCTCATCTTCATATTTGAGGAAATAAACACAATTTGATTTCCTGTCAACTCATTTTTATTTCAAGTTCCTATTATTTCTTCCCATAACTTTTAGTTTAGTTTTATTAATGTCCAGTTTTTTAAAGTAGCACTACAGCTATTTTGGGATGGACCTCGTAATTTTGAACCTTGGTCAGATGACAAAGATGACATCTGAGGTGGCGTCGTCCTCTTCAAACCCCACCGCACCAGCAGGAGGACGTTTGGCCTGATTGATTTAACGTACAACAGGCCTCCCCTTACACAATGTTCTCTAATGAAATCTGGTCTCGAACCTGAAACTCTACGACTCACAGGTCGAGACCTTACCATTTGGCCACCGTAGCCCTCTTCCATAATAAGGAAACGGATACTTACAAAAGAAATATCCTACTCAGTTATAGAAAAACCCTTACCATTTATTTCATTTTAGGCTCGTTTCTACTTGGGCCCATGAAGCATTAGAGCAAATTTTAACATTTACTTTACGTTCAATTCCTTTTCCGCAAATTTCAAAGCTTCTATCATGTACCTGTATTCAACTTGTTTCATTTTTGTAAAGATGGAATTTAACTAATCGATTGGTAACCGATTTTCTGATGTGATAGAGTTTTCAAATTTTACCCCAGATATTCTTGATGAAAAATATTATTTAGATATTTTGTTATCTTAATTATCAATTAATCCTTTAATTCAATATAATTTTGGTTATATAACAATGCCCTTACGGAACAATGAATTTGAAGGGGGAAAGTATGTCAGGATTCCATAATATTAGAATAATGAATTATAAAATAAAGTTAAAGAAGACAATAAAGTTTACTATTCAGTACACTAATGAACAAATATTTTTAAAAACTTTTTTTCCGCACAGTATTAGTTGAAAGCTAAATAAATATACTATTTAATAAAATAACAATAACGCGCTATTCAAATTATTCTTCACCGCACGATGCACTTCTAGTGGCCTTCGCTATGATATGGATTTACTTTTTGAATTGGAACATAATTTATGCTTGAAAATTTCTGAAATTATGAATAATATGTGAAACTTTTTTCAAAGATCCTACAATAAAAACTTAATAAATTGCAAAATTCAGGATTTAACTTCTTTACACATATAAACTTTTAATCAAATTCAATCCGTTTCATCTTCATCTTTCCCGTATGAAAACTTTAAAATATAAGATAAACAAAAAAAAACCGTCCGAACGTCGGATAGACATTTATAAATCAATAAATTTCGATCCGACGCAGTAAGAAAAAGCAACGGAAAGTTGAACTATTCAAGGTTAGCAGAATTAATTCAATTCTGGTTGAATGATATCCATTTCATGAGATGACAAGCAATTACTCCTAAATAATTGTTTCCCAGGGAAATTATAACATTACGAACTACTACATATTATACTTAAGTAAGAACCAACTAAGTGCTGCAAACGAATTTACTTTTCATTCTGCCAAGATCCATCTTGCCTGTAATTCATCTTTGGATTCATCGTGACTCATTAAAGTCATTTGGTTGTTTGTAAATGGTGAATGTATTTGCGGAACACAGAAATGATCAGAAATCGGGGAGTCGTGATTTTAACTTGAAGCAGAACGCTTCAGCACCAATAAACATAGAAGTTTGTTTCTAGACACTAAGAACGTTTTTTGAAGTAACAAAGAAACTATTTTTGAAATAATTTCACACGCAAAAAAAATCAAACAATCAACTTTTTTAGTTTGAAAAGCACTGATGGAGATTCGAATCTCTAGTTTCAAACATCGTAGCATGATAATGTTAAAACTTGATTTATTTTATTTGTAAAATTTTATAATTTATTTTATTTGTAAAATTTTGCAGCTACAAGGTGAGCACAAAAAATGCAATTTAAAATATATACAATTACCAAATGAATGAAAAGTCCTATAAGATATATTTAAATTGGTGAAAAATTATACGGATATAAAATCTTTAAAATTATGAAAATATTCTTTTCAATGAGAAGGTGATGCAAAAATTAGTTTTGTGCATTAATATACTCCAATGCTATCGAGAATAAACGTAATTTTAATTAATTTATAATTAAAAATGTAAGTTAAAGTTTAAAAAACTTAAAATTTACCATTCAATAAATAATTATCTTACTATTCAATAAATAACTATCTACCAAATTTGATAGCTCTGACTTAACTTTGATTCTTAACTTCTGGCTTAACTAGAATGTTTCAATTTACCCATAATATACCAACATGTTAAAATATTGTTTCACTAATATGAAAATCCTTCTATGTAGGTAATGACGTTGCATTTGAACAATACCGGCTAATTTATTTCGAAAAGTTCTAAATATTTTTAATTAGCGAATATTTACAAAAAAATTCATCACCTACTTTCATTTTATTTTATTTTTATTTAAATTTTTATTAATATTAGTCATATGTATATCATAGTTAATTTTAAAAAGAATAAATATGAAACCAGACATTTTGAAACAGTGTAACTCTGAAATTGGACTTTAGAAGTTCGATTTAACAATTAAATACAAATTATTTATTATCCGTTTCACAAATAGAAAATTTGAACCTTTTATTAATTAGCATGATTCGTTTGAAAAAAAGTGAAGTCAATTTCAATTATGCTTCTGAAGAATAAGCTGAAATTTTAACCTAGAATTTCCATTTAATAAATATTCCTTTTCATTCTAGATAAAAATATTCACTCGATTATCATCTTTATCATCAGATAATATTTCAAAATTAACTCTCTGATTAAATAGTTCTCTGTTGCTTCTAAATAAGACGTCAAAGCAACTGAACTAAAATCCTTTTCATTACAAAGCAAGACTGAAATAATAGTTGAATGTTCTTAATGCCGAGAAAAATGGATTTGAATTCCTATTTAAAAGAGTGAAAGAAGATATATCTGATACCTATTATCTTGAAACGATACCAGTAGGAGGAGAGAAGTAGTTCTTATTCTGAGCCGGATATTGCAAATGTGTGAAAGGTCTATAACAGATTTTAATATATAGGCGCATTTTGGCTTTTAAAAAATAAACTCGGGCCCTTATTTTGCTTAAAATTTGTACAAGGAGTTTTGCGGGATGAAAAAAAAATGAAACTTTTAATTTTATAAAGACTTAATTACCACAGTCGTTTTATTTACTCATTTAATGAGATAGGTGGCAAAATTTTGATATATGAAAATATGAAATATGACATTTTCCTTCTTTTTTATATTAGCATCCCAGAAAACTCTTTTTTTAGAATATAAGTGAGTAATTATTGTTTGATTATAATGGAGTCAATGCACAAAATTATCCTTTAAGGCTCATATATCCGAAGAAATAATTATTACAGATACAAATAATGTCTTTGATATGTTTTGCACATATACAAAAATTGAATAGAATCATAGAATAAAATAAATTCCCTTTATAGTCACACGATAAAAGTTAATGTGATTATCACCTAACTACATATCATTGTTTGCTTTATTGTAACATCAAGTCCTTTTTCCTCCTGCAGAATGCGCAGTTACACGGAGTATTTAACAAGTATAACATAAGCCTGAACTGATAGCCCCTTCCCTCCTTGTGGCCCTGTTATACACACTTCTCTAAAGGCATTAAGTTACTTCCAATACCAGTAGAGGAGAGCCACTGAAAATCAAACCTAATTACCTAATAAAACAGCCTTGATTCACTTGAGCGGAAAGAAAGTATCCAAAACAAGCTTCAAGCTGTTAATTAAATTTCCTAGACAGGGGAAAGGATGAGATTTCTCTTTATCTGAGAATCACGATTAGTAGGTTTAATTAATCGCTAATTGAGTTGGGGTGAACACAGTTCAAAAGAGCATACCAAGTAGTTGATAGATGAGAAGTCGTTTACATTCATTGTTTAAAAGAATCTAATGTAAACTGGAGTGAATTCGGGAGTGTATGCATCATTAATCAGAAGCACATAAATTAGCACATGCGAATTAATTGCTTATTTTGTAGGATTACAGTTCTATTTTCCCATCATTTTAGAATCTATGCGGAGGGTAATAAGAGCTTTTAAATATAAGTATTGTTTGAAGCTCATTTGTCAAAAACTTAATTGGTTCGTCTAAATTAGTCCGTAGTTATTGCAATGGTGAAATGCATCCAATTTAGTGCTCAAAAAATAAGCAATGATTTCGATCATTTTCTTCAGGAAATAATAATTTTTTATTAGTAATTATTTCCTTCATAACTTTTATTGTGATCATCGAAAATATTAAACTACGGTATCAATAAAAAAATATCTTACACTAGTCACGAGAATGTAAATACTTGTGATCATGAAATGTTTCACTTCTGAAATCGCTTATTTTAAATTTGCTTATTTTTAATAAAATAATAACTTTTATAAAATCTTAATTATGTGTAATGCAAAATAGAAAAAAATTAAATCTTTTAAAAGATTATGAAACTAAAAGATATCATATTTTACACCTATTTAACAAATATACTGTACTACGTTTCCAATTTTATATAT
Source organism: Argiope trifasciata (assembly GCA_026543055.1). Lineage (NCBI taxonomy): Eukaryota > Metazoa > Arthropoda > Arachnida > Araneae > Araneidae > Argiope > Argiope trifasciata. The sequence goes on from JAPMOQ010023642.1 coordinate 4,213,948, forward strand.
TATATAACTATGAATAAGGAAAAAAAATTGTATTTTACAGTTATTGTAAAAAGTTTCTTTTTAAAAAGATAAAACTCATCCGAGTTGAAAAATATATAATACTTATTGGATGCATATAAAAACAAGAAATGTATTTAAAATGCTTTTTCAAATAAATGGAAAATACATGCATTTTATATGAACGTCACATATTTGCAGGATGGCTAATGTACATATTTACTTTTTTCCGCTGAAAGCAAGTTAAAAATTATTAGGGACATCTAATTTTTTTAATTAGTTGATTCATATACTGAATTAGATTCATTTTACTGTCACTTCACAAAATCTGCTAGATTATTACGCAGTGTAATCATAAAAGAATACTAGTTTATTTTTAAACTATTCTCCTGAATTTCAAGTAACCTAAATCATAATGGGCTAGAACAACCTCATACGTCTGCAAAGAAAAAAAACGCGTCTCTTTTGACAGATAATTTAATGTCTTTGATAAATTTAATCTCAGCCATAATTCTCTTTACTCTCCCTCTAGCTGCGTTTCTGTAATGGGACAAAACCAATTGAAATGAATCTCAGATCGAATCCGGGGCCGCAAGCTTTGATGTCAATTACGAATTCTCCCCAAATTACAGCACTGCCAACATCAAATGTCCCGGAATCCATAAGCAAACCAAAATCATTCACTCGGGCCGTTCGAAGTGGGCAAATTTATTCACTGCACTGAGGTGCGAAATTGTTCCTTAATAACTGAAGAAAACGTAATAATAGGTTATGTGATGAATGACATCAAAGACACATGTTCCGTGTAAATGATGCCGTCTTTCTTTATTATGATTCATTCCTCTCGTTAGTGAGCAAGAGAGGTGTGAAAACATCGTTCTCTCTTAATTATCCCTCAAATCACTCTTTCGACACCCTCTTGTACAACCGATTGGGGTGATGTCCATTACACAGGCGAGAACTGTTTCTGGAAGAATCCATCTGCTTAATGAGGAAAAGCGACTGGCAGATGGTGCCGTTGCTTGTAATAAGCTGTGTTCCGACCGACGACCAAAGTGGCGTAATTATCAGGCATTGACAACTTTGAATAAGAAATGACACAGGGGGGAGAGCGAGGGTTTTCAATTACAATGATGTCTTCATCCGGGGGTTTTCATTGAGAACAACACTCACGATTTCCTACAAGCGGATCTGATGGGGAGTTGATACACGCCCTGAGATGTCCGAAAAATCACAGCTTTCAGACTGAAGCAGATGAAATGAATTTCAATGTCCAAGAACAATGGAAATTGAAATCTAAATTTTAGACCTAAACTATCATCAGGAGCAGTCAGATATGACGCGAAAATTATGTCATTAATGTCCAGATGCAATGATATTCAAATCCAAAAAACTCGCTACATAATTTAATATAAATAGTAAAAACATAATTTTAATATAAAATATTATGAAAGCTGTTTAATACAAATCAATTTTATCTGCTCTTAAGCATTTCCATATTAAACATATAAAAAAACTTATCGAAAAATATGTTAGCATTTCTTAAAAAGTGTCGTTTATCCTGAAACCAATTGCTAAATTCTTTATTTATTCGAGTAATTATCTCTGTCTTAGATAAAGTTTCCGTAACTATCAAAGAAAGGATAAGTTGCTCTGAAATAAACATTTACTTTGAAATGAGAAATATGAAATTATTGAAAAATGTGCTTCATGTTGAAAACATACATTAGCCCTTTAATGGGTTTGCCCTTACATTATGCAGTAATTAATTGCCACACCTCAAACTTATATAAAAGGAAACTGTATCTTCTAAAGACGTCATAATTCGAAACAAAAATACATATAATCCATAAATATCTCAATGGATTCTTAAATGAATCAGTAAGACAATCCTTCTCGAAACGTAAGTTATTGTCAAACGAGATTCTGCAAAAAAAAAAAAAAGCATAGGAAATAACGAATGAAACAAAATTCAAACATTCAAAAAAACAGGAAAAATCATTCAGAAAAATAATTGTTTTGAATAAAAACAATGGAGGAGAAAGGTCTATAAAAAACAAATTAAGTAATTACTATCTTTTTTTATTTTCTTCATTTAAGAAAACAGCAAAACAAGATTCACGATTTGTTTGAAAATAAATCTCAATATTTCATTTTTTGTTACAAGTTTTAATACTTTTCTTTAAAAAGAGCCTTTTAAAAATTTCATTGAAAAACTCTCTCAACATAATTCACTCAAACTGAGTTTGTTTTCAGTCTGAAAATAAATATTAACTGTTGATTCTGTTGTTGTTGCTTCTTGTGGCATTCACCATGGATAAGACCGCTGTTACGAACACAGTAATTTAAACCGATAGGGAGCGCCTCTTGTTTTAGTAGCTCCAGCTAGGGCCAAGAGTACGACTTTGCCACTCACGCATCACTCATTCGCTTGCATAACCCCTTTTGACAGGAGGGCTTATTTACACATCTCAAAGATAAAACAGAGGAAGGACAATGATGCCCGAACTAGGACTCGAACCCAAGACGCCCAGATCACGGGGAAGCCGCTCTCTCCTTATGCAAGGACGCCAACGATTTTGTTGTAGTAAAGGATTCTCCTATTAAATTCATCTATGAGTTATGAAAAGTTCACTTTCTCTTAATACCCCTTATACTTATACACGTGGTTTACTTGCTTTGAATCTGTAATAATTTATTGAAGGCTTTAGTTCGAAATAAATAACTAATTTTCAGTCAATTAATATAATGGCAGATTAACATAACTACTCTAACAGATTTCGGCAGATTTTAGCAATGGTTTAAAGCCTTTTATTTCAGATCACATATTTCAGACAATTATAAGAATTAAGTTATAAACAAGCGACATGAAAATACTCATATTCTGGGGCATTCCTCTTCTGTACCTTTACGAAGTAAAAAAAAGGAAGGACACTTTCTTTCTTTTATGAATATATCCTTGAATATATTTAAACCACAAGTGAAATAACTGCGAAGGAAAAATTGTGAAATAAAGTATCCAATTCATTCTTAGACTAAAAATAGACTATTATATCACGGAATTGATAATTCACAAACAACTGCAATTTACACATGTTTTATTGAGTGTAATAAAGTATGTTAAAATCAAACCACGCAATTATCTTTATATAAATAAAAGTCATAGCAGCTACTAACATATGCTATTTCTTCATCTTCCCTTTAAGCAAATGAACCGAATTCAAACAAATTTTCAGCATTTATTAAGAATAGAGAAGAAATATTCTCAACTTTTTGAAGTCGCAAAATTGTTAGTTATTAAATTAAGTAGAAATGTCCCAAATTATTGCTTTGTTTTTCTTACACTAACTTCGGAAAAAATTCTGGAAAAAATATTTAAACACCACTTTAAAATTCAAATAATGATACCAATTTCATTTAAGCGCAATTTTTCCTATAACTTTTATCAGTTTTAAAAAAATTACTTAGATTATTATTAAATAAAAAATAGCGTCAGTAAGGATAATTTGAGAATAGTGACTGCTTCCTTCTTTCGGGCTTCAACTAATGGAAGGAAGCTAAAAAAACTGATTTAAGATATTCTAGAAGAAAATGAAAAATTTCCAGGTTTAGTGAATCATTCTAAAATTTGTTTACTTTAGTTACAATCACAATAAAAAAAATTAAAAAAATTAGGTGAAACTAAAATTTTCCTAAGAGTCAATATCCCTTCAGGGGCTCGCCTACAATAGATGAGTACGGGTGTCCCAATCCCGAGGTACCCAGGGATCTTTACTCCCTCCCTTTACAGCAATTACCCCCACGTGTTTGCCGTGCGTGGAGAAAAATTATACGGGCGGTGCACTGTGGTCCCAGGTTTATCAATCGGCCGGTAACTGGAAATCTAAGTTGTTAGTCTGCTAGGGATCAAGCAAAGGGGTTACTCCTTGGGCTTGGCGTTAAGCGTGGTCACTGTCCCCAGGGGTAACTTCGAGCGTATATGCTCCGGCTAACACTGAGGTAAGTGCCGAGGCTGGGAATGACCAAAGCCGGTGGCTGCCTTCCCTTGTTGGGCTCCATGGTGGGCGGTGCCGTCGGGCCTGAATCCCCATCGACATCGTATCGGCAAAAAGCAAAAATCTCCCTTCAGTGGGCAACACAATGCTTCAACTTCTGTACAGAATTTTCCAACGTTCTTTCTGATTCAAAGGAAATCATAAAGTAAGGAATCTTTTCATGGAGTGTCTCCTTTCTTAGTAGAAAAGGCAATATCTGGAAATATTGGCGAGTTAAAATCTACAAAGAATCTTCGATCTCGTGACCTGCTAGTTGAAGTTAATTCTGCCAAACAAGCGAAACAAATAGTAAATCTGGAAATTTTATCAACAATACCTGTCTTAGTTAACCCCCACACATCATTAAATTCATCAAAAGGTGTTATATTTTGTGGTGAATTATTCAATGTCCCACTAGAGAAAATTACTGAAAAGCTAAAAGGTCAGGAAGTGATCCATGTGCGGCGTATATCAATACGAAGAGATGGCCAGCTCCTGAATACTAAGCATCTTGTATTAACATTCAATTCCTCTACTTTACCAGAGTATATTAAGTCTGGATATATGCGCTTATCCGTTAGAGTATATGTGCCGAATCCCTTAAGGTTTTATCCAATGCCAGCGCTTCGGGCATTCAAAATTATCTTGCATTGGGACAATGACATGCGTCCGTTGTGCAGAAGTCAATCATGACAGCACTAACTGCACTGGCAAAAAAAAGTGTGTAAACTGTAAGGGTGATCACACATCTTTCTCTCGAAATTGTCTTGCCTGGAAACAGGGAAAAAAATAATATCAACAAAAATTAAAAACAATATTTCTTACTAGGAAGCCCGCAAGCTCGTTAAGTCGAAAATGCCTAATCCTGGAAATACTTATGCTACTGTTTTGAAAAAGATATCTGCTACCATATTAACACAATGGGATTTAGAAGTTTTCTCAACTTGTATTGATTCAAAATCCTCTGAATCCGTTGCAATAGCATCTAATCAAGTTAACTCAACAAATCCTTCTTCGTTATCTGTTGTACCTGTTTCTGAAGATACTTCTGTTTTACAGGATCAAAGGGATTTTCAGCTGGTGACTAACATTAAAAAATTTAAAAAGACCTCTCCTCATAAAACAAAACCAGTTGTCAATACTGGAAAAGTCTCAAAATTTTATAGCGTTTCACCTCGTCAAATCCCCACAGCAGTTGTATCACAAAATTCTGTCTCAAGTGGAAAACCAACATTAAATACTAAACTATTTATCTGGGCTCAAAATCAATTGCCTCCTTCTGCAAACATTGCATTACATTCTACAAATGCTCATTCTTCAGAAGGAATGAGGATACAAAAGTCTCGAGAATCTGGTGCCGATGCAGGAAGGCGCTCTTCCACTGTATCGGAAGGGGATATATTAGAATATGATATGTCTAAAGACTTGGAAGAGCCACTACAAGAGTTTAGTCATGCACCCTCTACCAAGCCTAAAAAAGAAAAGCGTAAATATATTATCTCTACGAAATATAAGAATTTGTAGCATCGTGGCATGCTATCTATTTTTACTTTTAATATAAAAGAACTGTTCCTTTTTTTCGTAAAATCGTATACTAACAGTGTTTTACCATTATATTTACATTGTTTTTTATATCTTCCGCTATATTTTACCTATGCTCAAAATTTGATCTTTTTGACATGTATTTAATTAACCATTTTGCAATTTGAAGACTGACAAAATGCATTTTGTCCATTTGCAAACTTCGACTTAAAAAGTTTTGATGCTTTTAAAATTTTAACTCCTTTTATCCTTCATTACCATATGTTTTATACCGTAAACCTGTTTATCAACCATAGGCTTGGAGCAGCATAGCCAAACATGGCACTTGCGACAAAAAACTAAACCAACCAATTAACCTAAGAGTCGATATTCATTTCTTACATGAGATGTTTGCAACTTCCATCATCCATTGTTTGGATCTAGAGATAGCAAGTAAGTTTTAATTTTCATTTCCAGATTTTCTCCTGAAAAACAGGATAGATCTCTCAACTACTCCATGACTATTTTCATCGAAGAGTAACTTGGATCAGGCTTTTAATATAATGGAAAAACCAAATATTGATATGCATTTGGAATAATTTGTTATACGAGGAATGATATTAAGTCTAGAACAATATAGTGCCTTGTCTCGCAAATAATGTTTGTTATGATAAATTTGCAATTTTTTAAGAATCTAAAAAATGCTTTTCACGTGTGGAAGCTAATTATTAATAATGATTTGATACTTATTCACATGTGGAAGAAAGTGAAAAAAAGAAAATCTGACCTATGTAAAGGAAGAAAAAAATGTGGTGCAAAAAAGAAACTGATGATAATTTTGGCTCCTTCAATGAGAAATTGAGTATGTGGAAATGGAGAAAGTAATATCTCAAATCATTCAAGGTTGCCTTTTCAACAAATATGCATATTTTGATCGATTACATTGAAATCATCAAAATGAATGACAATTATTCATTCGTCAAAGTAATTGATTGAGTTGACGGAGGTCAATCGAATATGACAGGTTTGAACACCAAATTAAAACTTATTTTGAGGGTTTATGATAGAATAAGCGAGAATCAAATAAAAGTTATCTCACAAGATCCCACAGCTAAGTAGATTTTTTTCAAACAGCGTAAATGTCAAAGAAAATTAGAGATTTTTTATTTGAAATGGAAGCTCTGTTTTTGATCATCAAATGGAAATACGAATCCTAATTCATTTTAAAATATGTTTCTAAATTTTATATAATTCCTTCTATTATCTCATTATGTTCCATCGTTTCTGTTTGGGCTTAAAAAATTCTCGACTTATTCCAACAGAATTAGCTCCTGATAAAGTTACTATAAATTACTCAAAAATGAAGATATTAAACAGATATTGCAATTTTTATGCGATTTGTATGAAAGAGAAAATGCTTATTTGAGAAATATTTTAAGACACATAGTACTTTGGAGTATCTGGAAATTGACGATAAATTAAATTCTGAAGCAAGGTGCAGTAATTTCTTAATATACTCTCTTCAAATCCGTTTATTACCGGGATCAGAAGAAGTTATACGAGTTCCCAATAGTCCCATATTTTCTGGGGTAATTGGGAATAAACCAGGAACATTATGAGCTTTATTGCAACTAAGACTGTTTAATTAATAAATCTGGAAAAGGCATTTTTAATTTAAAAACTTCAGAACATGATCATATACTCACACAGATTTGTTTTCCATCTCATAACAATATTTCAAATCGTAGAAAATAACTTTTGGAAAATTCATTCCCAATTTATCTGTTTCTTGGTACTACAATGCTTGGCAAAGGCAAGATTTTGGACTTTTCCCACCAGTATTTTTCTAATTTCTTTTATTTTAATGTATACCTTTCGACAAGATTTTTATTGGTTTGAAAGAAGTGATTTAACGATGTAACGAATTTCGGCATAAATCAACCACTCAAAAAAAAGAAAGATTAAAGCTTTTGTAAGCAAATAAAACAAATGTTAAACGATATCAATGGCTTCCGGCTACGGAAAATTAACCAGACCTTTCTCCATACAAATATTGGTGGAAATTATGCTTGAAAAAATTTGTACACCATCTTAAAATTCAAAATTTTGCTTTTTCATCGCTACCATTGTCACATCTGTACAATTTTCCTTTTGATCATTGTTAATGTTTTTTAAAATCTTACACAGATTGTTTTGAAATAAGAAATTGTAGTTACTTTTTTGTTAGGCTTCGTTAGGATTTTGATCTTATAACTTTATTTAAATTAATTTTCATTTTGATTATATATATATAAATTAATTAATTAACAAAATAAGACAATGTTTTGCTTTGTTTTT
>JAPMOQ010023642.1:4221846-4260018 GCA_026543055.1 Argiope trifasciata
ATAAATTAATTAATTAACAAAATAAGACAATGTTTTGCTTTGTTTTTGTCTTTTGCTGTTAAAATTGGTATGTCTCTTTTGCCTTCATTTTCGGGGGATTTTCGGGCCACGAGGTGTCAATACTTTTGACCATTGTCCACCGATGCCTCATAGAAAAAATCCCTTATTAGGAATCCTTGCTTGAAAGTGGCTCCTGACGAAGTTTTCAGGCCGGATTGTTTTTCTATTGATTATTGTTTTGATTCGGTTGTCTTATTTTGTTAATTAATTTATATTCATTTGTATTTTAGTTGTAGCTGCATTTGCGCTCTCCAAATACAATGATTGATTTAAAAACATTTTAACTCTTAAAACTTGTTTGAATCAGTAATGATTTTTAGTTTTGATTCCGGTTTTGGTTTCGTTTCCGTAGTTACTTCTGTTTCTGTTTCGTTTAAATAATTCCTGAATATAGTATTTTGGATTTGTTTCATTAATTGGTTCTTATTCCTTTACCTTTCATTTTGTGAACTTTTAGCGTGTAATTCTGAATTGAGTTTTAATTTCGATTTCGACCTAGTTGGTTTCGTTTTAATTTTTATGATTATATATATATATATACGGTTTTCGTTAATTTTGAAAATACGATTTAATGATGCCTGAAAGTCAGCATAAGTCAAATGCTCAATAAAGGAAAGCAGGGAAAATAAAGTTTTAGAGAGCAAACAAAATTTTTTCTGTTGAAGAGTAAGAATATAGAAGAACTGATGGCAGATCACACTAGCAGAATTCTAAAAATACGATTTAAAAGAAAACTTAACTATTTGCATTAGGGACAACTATCTTGGAATTTTTCTATTTTTTGTTAATGAAAAATTAAATATTTAATTTATTATCTCATCATTTTCATTAAGACCTTTCATAGGTATTTGTGAACCAAATTAGTAATATTAATATAATAACTATTAATGACTTATGGAGGAAATTATCTATCGCATTTTTTAAAAAATCTGGTTTAATTGATAATCTAATTTTTTTAAAAACATTTGAGACGATAAAAGGAATTTATGTTTGATATTTTACATAAATGAGGTTTAATTTTAAAAGTATTATACACTAATATTTTCAATCCGATCAATGCCAAGATATCAACAGGTAAGTATATAATTATTACTAGCACTAAATATTGAATTATGTATTTTAAATGTTGGTAGGGTAATATTTTGACATGTTTGAAGATGTGTCAAATATTCTGGGTTCAAATTTATTAATATGGGCACAATTTATTGCTGATAAATTTCCATTGTATATATTTCTGACTTTCAAAATTTAACCCTTTACATTTTTACTAAAAATATACATGCCTTCATATTTTTATAGACCGTTTATAACTTGAAACGTCTTAAAGATTGAAATCAGTTCACTCACTAAAAAATTGTTTAATAAGAGTGTGATAATAAGAAAGTTAGATGTGATCTTTGATATATATTTCCAAAATACGTGTTTCTGCTTGATGTGGGCGCCATAGAAAGTCTTCTATGAAATCTGATAACTTTCGTTTTTGTTAAAGAAGCTCGTTAGTACCAAGGATACCGAATCAATCACCTATACCAAGGAAATTGATTCAATCTGCATTTTTTTTTTGTAAAATCCTGTTTTTTCTTTGAAAATATTTAGATACGAATCACATACTGATTGCATAAAAATATTTTTCAATCTTATCTACTAAATAACTGGTACTTTAAATTTTAAAAAAATTATGGATGCACTTAAGTTTAAGATGTTGTTCTAACTGATTAACACAATAATTGCATTGTTGCTATTGGATGCGAGTCGAATGTATTCATATTCTCCATCTCACTAAATTTTGAGGTATCAGTTGGTTATCATCCTATGGCAACAATGCAACTAACAGAAAAAATGACGAGATGTCAGCATGAGAGCAGGTAGATAAAGGCCCTAATAGTTATACAAAAATGGCAGAGGGGGACCATGTGTATAATTGCCTTTTTTCAGAAAAAAAATTATATAGATAGATAATTTTAAAAATCAAAATCTTAGCTAAATACAAAATTTGATCCAAATTGTTAAAGCCGTTTGCGAGATACACGAGACAAATTTTTATTATATATGTGTGTATGTGTGCGTGTGTGTGTGTGTGTGTGTGTGTGTGTGTGTGTGTGTGTGTGTGTGGGTGTGTGTGTGTGTGTGTGTGTGTGTGTGTGTGTGTGTGTGTGTGTGTGTGTGTGTGTGTGTGTGTGTGTGTGTGTGTGTGTGTGTGTGTGTGTGTGTGTGTGTAAGAATTGTTCGTTTAAAGTTATAAGACACAGAATATCAATTATCTGTAATAAAAATGAAACTACATTTAAATATATTGTTTTAATTCATTAGAATCAATTTCAGAACTATTTCATTCGGAAGAATTATAAATCTTTCCTCGTATTCAGACCACGAGTTACCATTACCTACAGATGATTGGAGAAGTTTTATCATCCAACATGCATAATCATTTTAATCGCAATCAGCATGCATAAGTCATTTTATCATCATATAATATAATATAATGCATAACTGTATGTAATCTCACTCTAACATATATGACGCTAACGTACGCAGCACTGAAATCGCCCTTATTACTTATTGTCGAATGACAACAACCAAATGTAAATACACCATCATAAATTTCAGACTACTCCACTGAACATCTTTACAACTGTTTTCAATCCAATGCTTCGTTTAGTTAATTAATGAAACTTCACAAAACAGAGTAAGATCTGTTTTAAAGATGGGCCGTCGAGTCTCCAAAAAATACTTTCAATCAGAGGGACTGAGAAAAATACAAAAGAAATCAAGAAATAAGCTTCACACAGTAAGCTTAATAGAGCTCAAAAACAGGCTTGGCAGTGCCAGATGGATAACCGTTACGACTTGCTTTACAAAAATTGATGTTGGTATCTACCAAAGCAATTATCTTACAACAATAGTTTATGTATTCTCTTAAAACACAAAAGTTTACCATTTTTATGATATCAGTTTCGTTTTCGCACAAGTTTTTTTTTAATTTTAAGAATATTTTTAATTCAATTTGACACATTATCGATAATATTTTTTAAAGCTTTAAATTCGAATCCATCCATCTAAATATCCAATCGAGTGCCTGTTAATCTTTTATTTCGTAATAAATACATTTTTTTTTTCAGTATAAAAATTCAAATGAATTCCTATTTTTCTAGTCGTAACAATAAGGTGATAAGTGTTTTTTAATTGCATTTCATATTAATCATTTAACACTTTTCTGGAAGAATAAACTGATCACCAAAAACGGGTTGTATATTATTATTCGTAACAATTTTATCAGCATTTAATACTTAACGATTATCTTCGTATATAATACACTCTCTTATAAAATTGACATTTTAAGCGATCTTACTGATGAAAATAGATACACACTCTAAACAAATAGAGGAGAAATGCATCAATAAGCAATATAGATTCCCCCCAAATAACGTGATTAAGAGACTTCATTGAAATATACCCAGTACACGAAGTAGCGGTAATGTTTCGAGGAAAATACGATCAATAAAATGTGCCCAGAAAAGACCTATTCAATGAAAATGTAAACAAAAATGCTTATAGACAGGCTCTTCTATCTTCCTGGTGACTGGTAGCAAAGGCTACTTTTATTAGGAGCCCCTAGTAGCAAATCAACTAAGAGACTACAGAAGTCACGGTTCGTGATGGATGACCTTTAAGGGATAGTCCAAAAAACATTGCAGGAGGCAACAAGCTGTTTTTCCTTTTACCAGCAGCTGTTTGGCCAAACCTTAAAAAACTTCAGGTACTAGAAATCCTGTTGTGCAATTTCCTTGGAAAACTACATATGGCTTCTCGTTTTGTGCCATGTCCTAATAATTTAATTTGACTTTTGGGGTTATTTTTGGGAAAGTTTCGAATAAATTTTGATAAAACTGGTAATGATAGACTTAGAAATGTAAATGCAGAATGTTTTTTCCTACGATAAACTAGTATAAACCGCGGTTGTAGTTGTTCAAATTTTAGATGCGTGGGTTTTTACCTAAGCAATACAAGTTAATCAAATACCAAAAAGAATTTTTAAACTTTTGATATTTCAATTATTCAATAGCATTCTGCTAGTGTGATTTCGTAATACTTTAAAGAAATACGTTGATGATATTAAAGCAATTATAATGTGGAAGTTGATGTATTCAATGATCCATTGACATACATATCTTTCAACAAAATTCCTGAATTACAATAAAAAGTAAAGCTTAATGAATATCCGGCTTAATAATTTTAAGCTTAATTTTATATTATTTCAGAATAAATATATATAATTGCATTTCATTATTTGCTAATGTCAATAGATTTACGTATAACAAAACTTGAGAATTGTTCGTTCCATTGTTTTGGTTTAAATGAAGAACATAGTGTCCTCCGAGTTTATCTCTAATATGGCAACCCAACGAAATGATCTTCTATTAACCCTAACTGTGTTTTGTTTCCTACTTTTTACAATAGTTGAGTTGTACATGAACTACGATTATTTTATGGAAAATGTTAAATTAGAAATATTAAAAAAATATTGATTAAGGATTTTAATTTTGTTCTTTATTATAATTGAAAGGTTTTTTTTACAACTAATAAGAAATACAATTCTATTTTTAATGTGAACATGCACTGGAAATATTTATTTCCAATTGTAAGTATGCGCTTTAAAAAAATTGTCTGAATTTCTACTTTACGAAATAGTCCGAAATCATACTTTACGAAATCGTCTGCATTCTTATTTTAAAAGTCAGCTGCAATGGAATTCTCCACAGTTATCGTAATTCTTTTGGGCCTCTATGTTTTGTTTCCTTAATAATTTGTTATGTAGGCAATTGTGCAAGGATGGATGTCAGGTAAATGTATTTTTAATCTGCAGAATGAATGAAGGGTGAGTGGAATATATATATATATATATATATATATATATATATATATATATATATAATGTATGTATAAGAGCTGATGAAATTAGGGAAAGATATTTGCTTGTATGTACTCTTCCTGTTATTCACACAGGCCTTATGTTCAACGTACTTGTGAAGCTACTAGATTCCCGCTCCCGTTGCTAGTGAAGCCGTAGAATGTTTTTTTCAGTTAAAAAATTCTGCCCGGTGCCTTCTTTAGATGTCAACAGGCATCGCATGCTCTAAATTTTGCTCTTTACACAGCCGGTTTGAAACACTTTTTCAAAATTGTTAAGATAAGTAGCGAAAGTTAAAAATATATATATATCAGTTACAGACTAAATAAATCTCAGATTAAAATAAAAATTAAAATACTTATAAGTTAAGATCCTAATTTTAATGCATAAAGTGATAACCATAACTATTTCATAGAAGTATTTATTTTGTCCGCCATCTTTATTGGTGACTTGGCATCCTTGACGCAACAAGGGGCACACTATTCTTCATTTTTATGGTTGTTTTTAATGATTACCGACATGTTTGCTCTGATATAGAAAACTCAGCTTTGACATTTTGATTGGCATATCCTTTTAATATTGAACGAGATTTATGGTTATATTAAAAAAACCCTTACAAAATTGTAAAAAGTCAAGAATAATCTTTTAAGAAATTCAAATTTCTTGATTCAAATTCTTCTCTATTGTCTAATAAAATGACATGTTACATTTTGATATCATTTCTACTCACTTTAAATTCAGTACAATTCTAGAACTGTATTCTAAACTGAACAATTCTGAAAGACATAAATTAATTTTAAATATTTGATACAAAAATTCAATTATCCCATGTGCACCAACCCCACAAACTGAACCACTTATATTTTTCTGCTTTGGATAAGTTTAAAAGTAGCACTTACACCCTCGCATTAATAATTATGCCTCTTATGACTTTTCAAGTACGAGAAAAGGTTAATATACAGCTACTCGTTTACCTCACTGCATTCAGATTATATTGGTCAGTTAGAAAAAAATGATGAAAAAAACTAAATTCTGATTTCACTAATTCTTTTAAATCTTTAAAGAAATCCATTTTTCCTTCAAAATAAAACTGAAATTCCGGTTTTAAATATATTTTAACCACCTGTACCACACAGTTTTCAATATATGCACATGAAATTTGCATCCATTATTTGATTTAAACATTAAAATTAGAAAGTTTTCTTTAGAATATTCGTTTGCTTTCTTACAAGAGACTAATGGAAAAATTATTTAATTCGAGAATATCCTAGAATAAATCTTATATAAGATAAATACATTAGTTGAATATATCAAAAAAATCTCGATTTTCTTCTATCCGAATGAACATATCACAAAATAGATATACGAACATTTTCATTCTTAATTGGTCTAGAGAATATATTCTAGATTATTTAAGAATGAAAATGCTTAAATTTATTTTAATTTGGTTTAAATTCGTTTTCAAGGATTAATTTAAACTTAGTGTCTCAATTCACAAACAATAAAAATACAATTATACACAATAATCAATTATAAAAAAATCAAACTAACTTATCTATATTCCATGGAATATTTGCTGGGATAAAATGCAGATAAGCAAGGCATTCGTGGTCCTTTTTTTTCTATTTTCAAAGGAAGAAACATGTGTCCGGACAGCCATTTTTCTGTTCTTCGCTAAAAGCCAAAAATACATTTAATCCAAAGATGGCGCACAATCCATCGAGATACTAATATCTTTGCTGCCGAATTATTCTTTATTTTGCTTCTTTCATTCTTATTCCTCTTTATTCTTATCACAAAGTAATTGTGATATCTTTGGATTCAAATTATTTCATTTGTTACAAGATTTTATTTAACTTGACATGTTTCCTGTTTCTGTCAAATTTAGAAAATGTATTGCTTCAAAGTATCCCATTAGTTTGTTTCTATGGTGTATTTTTTTGTGTGTCAACATTGACATTATTCTCAAAACTTGCATCAGCTTTTCCCCTCGTCTCAATGGAATCGCATTATCTTGTAAAAAAAATTTTAACGAATGCAGATAAACATATACGTTAAATGAAAAAAGAAATCTTGATTATCTTTTGACTTGTACCAGTTGATTATTATTAAACTGGCGAAGCTCATTCTAGTGACTAAAGCTAGAATCATGAAACCGTCAAATTCCCATGGTCGTAAACAAAAACTTCTAAGAATTAACAACAGTAGAAGAAGAAAGGGTGCAAACAAAATTCCTGATAAAGGGATGATTCAATAAAACAGTCATGCAGTTGCTATGCATACAAATTATGAATTATAATTGGTAGAAGTGCATGATAGATGTTGACAATCATATATATAATCTGTGCATTCGATTAATTCATTTAAAACATAGAAAGTAAATGGGAAGAAGTCTGCATAAAGTAATTTTCTCTATATCTACGATTTGTCCAACCACTTAAACAAACCGTGCAGTTTTTCAGCAGCTTCACGAAATATAATTTTGCGCTCGGTCAAGATAGCTCTAAGTTCAAAATTTACGAACTTTGAAATATCTTCTAATTTGGTCATGCTTTTC
Source organism: Argiope trifasciata (assembly GCA_026543055.1). NCBI lineage: Eukaryota > Metazoa > Arthropoda > Arachnida > Araneae > Araneidae > Argiope > Argiope trifasciata. The sequence goes on from JAPMOQ010023642.1 coordinate 4,229,373, forward strand.
AGAATGACCTCATGTAAAAAAGTCAGAAAGGTTCTGATATGATGTTCGGGAAGGTAGAATTCATGAATGATTATTCCAATTTCTGTAAAAAATTGCCTGCGATGACTGTAAACCTGATTAGATATGGTTAAAATTAAATTTTCGATCGAATAGAGCCCCCCTCGCTTCTAGAGCAGAAGAATAACGAAATTATGCAACAGGTTTCTTAAGGATGGGCGTTAAACATCTTATTAAATCCTGTGGCATTTTCAAACCGATCACTGACAAAATATTTCTATACTTTTAACGTAAAAAGCGGTTTTAAGCATTTTTTTTTAAATCTGTTTCTGTTGTGACCGTAATAACCTGATAATAGTCTCTACTTTGTTTTGAAGAAAAAGATTGTAAGTACGGCTATTGATTCCTTTGAGAATTTGTAATGGATTAACATGAAAATTGTAATCATTGTTAGTCATAAGAAAAGACGGTTTATAAATTTCAACAATCGAATTTCTTCTAAAATATTGCACCGGTCATCGTGCATTAAAATCAATACGTGATTCGCTTATAGGTCGCAATTGCAGATTCTCAACGAATTTCGACATAGTAAATGAGGTCGTGGTGGCCTGTTGGTAAGGCTTCGTAACCAGAGGATTTCAAATTCTAAGCCGTATTCCACCAAAGAACCGTTGTGTAAGCCGGTCTGGTGCACGCTAAAACTGTCGGGGCCAAACGACAAATCAGGATATACTTTAAAAATCCAGTAATATTACTTTAAAAAACCTGATATCAGGTTTTTTAAAGTAATATTACTGGCCCTCAGCGAAAAAGACTTTATTAAATCGTCAAAAAAATGGAATGAAAGGTGTAGTGGAAAAGGTTCATTCCTTAATTCAATATTTAGGAGAAAAGAGGATCAAAATTTCGGATGCTAAAATTCTGCTTGTTTAAATTTTATCGATGAAAAAAGAAAATATTATACTTCGTATGAGCAAAAAGGGAGGAAATACAGGACATATTTTTAGAAAATAAATTTTAAATCTTCTTTGAGAAACTCTAACACATCTTCTCATTTGCTTCCGTTTTGTAAGAAATTTATTTCCGGATATTTTTCGGGCATAGAATTAAAAAAAAAAAATCACTATTATTTTATATAATATTGTATTATTTCTTAATGAAGAAATATACTACGATTACAAAATGGGGTTTCATTCAATTAGATTTTAAATTAAATTTTCTAATAAATCACTTACAGAAAATGAATAAGTAACTTTTTTTGCTTATTTTATAGTATGTGAATAGCATAATTTTTGCTGAAATTTAATTTAATCATAAAATCGGGATAATTTTGTACCTAGCGATTGTCTTAAGCTATTGATAGTTTTGATCTCAAATATGACAAAAAAATTTCATTAACACTTTATGAAAGGATTCATGAGAAATAAAATAGGTTAAATGGGATCCTGAAATAATCACCACAAATGTAAAAAGCAGTGTTTATAAAAATGATTTTAATTTCTAATCCATGAATCAAAATTTTTCAAAATTTAATTAAAACAAAAAAAAATCCAATTTGGGCTTCTTCATTTTCTTTCTTTTATCTTCATAACTGAGAGCACCATTTTTTTCTTTCAGATATATCTTTTATATAAAATTTTTCTAAATAACTCCCTAGTTTATCAATCCTTTGACACCTTAGTAAAGACATTCCAAAAGAGTTCTCTCACAATTTATTAACTCTTTAACCTGTTAGAACATATTGTCCGATGATTGCAAAATTAAATAGACTTTTGAAAAAACCATGTATAAAAAATATTAGAAATATTTTATTGTTAAAGATTGAGATTTTTAATTCCTTGACAGAGTCATAAAATCAGATGTATGTCTTTTATTAGAATATAAATTTGCTTTGACCTTTAAAATATACGAACTTATTTTTTAGAATTTAGAGTTTATTAAATTATCAATTAATAAAAATCTATTTATTTTATGTTCTGGTATATATTTCCAATTATTTTTCTAATTGGGGAAATGCAGTCAGCTTGATGTATTAATAAGCTGAAAAAGTCAGAACCTTAAGAAATTTTTCTCGGATTTTAAGCATAAAAAGCACAAAATATAAATTCACAAAAAAGAGAAAATCCATTGACTGAGCGTTGAGTTAGATAATAACAAAATCTTATAATCATATTCCACAAGAAAAAAGCAAATCTCATTGCTCAACCACAATTTTGGAGTGGCATTTCTCTCCATCTGATCAATAGTTAAACTACGGTAGAAAAACCGCAAGCCTTAAATGTATTTAAACCTTAGCAGTTAAGACAAGAAAGACAGAGATATCAATATGGCAATTCATCTTTTGATACAAGGTCTTTTTAACGAGTGGTAGACACACTTTTGCGACTACTTTCTGGTAAAAAATGTTACTCCTTCAATTATGAATTAATTTGTGTAATCAAAGAACATCAGAAATTATGCCGATATCCGTTATCTGATTCAAAGAATTTTCTTCATCATCGAGCCATTTCTTCGATGGATCTTCATGAAGTGTTTAGACAAATTAGTTGAGTAAAATTTACGACACGGACCCCAATATGTAGTGTCATTTTAATTGGCATTTGCCACACCCATCCTTTTAGATGAGCTTGCCCCTCCCTAACTTTTAGAATAAAATCACCACACCCGGTTTATAAAAAGTATTTCAAAAAACAATTTTCCCCTAATGCCTTTAGATTTCCCGTGTTATTAGACAAAAGCTAATTTTTTTGATACGAATATGAACCTGTCAAATTACATTGAGCATTATTGAATGCTTTACTTCAAACTGCACAATCGATCATCCCATACGTCTGTTTCACAATTAAAAGCTAATCTGTTTCAGATCAGCTAATGATATCATAAATAACAAACAAAGAACCGATTGGCGATATTTTTAATGCCAAATTGCGCAGCCTAATCCGATTATTAGCTATTTGTCACTTGCCATCTAGTGGTAATGGGAAGAAATAATAATGCAAAAGTGAATTGGATTCGAAATCGAATTCGTTCAACTCTTTTTCAAGCAATTTATTGCGCGATTATTTATTGTCGAATAGGTGACGTATAAAGATTTTTTAAATGCTTCCATCAATCATGCTAGTGATAGGATTCAGAAGGCAATAATTTTGTTTTCTTGACCAGATAGCTGCTGTTTGAAGCTTTGTTCCTATAGATAAAAAGTAATTATTAAAATACAAAGTATTTGCTAAGTTTTACAAACAGTTGCTTAAAAATGAGCATTAACTAGGATTTGGAATGTTAGAATGTCCAAATGTGGATGTTTTTGTGGAAGCAAAAAAATTTACACTGCCCACGTGAAAATTAAGTCTTATTACAAAACACATATTTAGAGACATGAATGAAGAACGTTTCAATCTTTACAGTTTAAATTACCTATCTATGCAATTTTGTAGGTAATCTAGGTAAGTGGCAACTCGGAAATATATATTTCTTTACCCGTCTTTTGACTTGTGGGCTCGCCGTTGCAAAGCAAAGTTTCATAAATTGTTTCCACTTGAAACCCATGGGACGAGAAACGTTTACGCCACAACAAAATTAAAATTTTAAATACGAATTATTTATTCATGATACATAAAAAGTGGGATTTAAAATGGTTACTTAGCAACCTTTATTGAAATTATTTAAGTCAATTTTATTTTCCTCACTTCTTGATCTTTTATTTATCATATAATCTAATGAAAAAAATTCACTATAAAGGTTTTTTATGATCCGAACTCTGCTGTTTAATAAGCATACATCTTCAACGTAATAGGACGGTTGCTTCTGATAAAATAAAATTAATTTGCATCCTCAAACTAAACATATAACTTAACAGATGAAATATCGCCAACTTAAGGAAATTAAATTATTGACAAATAAATATAAAATAATTTTTTTTCAAAGGCTAATTTGAAACTAATGGTAAAGCTTTTTTAGTACAAATTATTATGCATTTGAAATCAGCTGTTATTAACTCCTTTTGTTATGCATTTTGCCAGTTTCAGATCAGTTTGGTCAACTTTCTATGCCATAAAATTCTAAAATTAGCAATAATCATAATTAATATGTGTATTCTTCACTGAGTTTTTTCTTTAAATGACACTGTTGAGCTGGAATAAGATAATTTGTTTTCAAAAGGCGAAAAAAATTCAAATACCTTTTTCAGGAAACCTGTTTTTATTATAAGACTAGAATACATTACAATTACGATTCGAGGAATGCTACATTGTATGATCTTGTGCATGCTTGAATAAATAATCTTACTATGTTTAAAATAATTCTATAAATTTAAGAATTTTTTAGAAATAAGTAATTAATGTGCTGAATACTAAAAAATTCAGATTCGCAATTAAAAGTTTTTTTTTTAATATTTCAGAAAACTTTTTCTATACTCTTAAAACGTGCAAAATCGCATATTACATCATTTATTGGTCATTCAACTATCCAAAACGTTTTATAAATTACTGACCAGCATAGTCAGATAATCTTAATGCAGTTGTATCATAGAATTCCCATTCAAAAATTAGCCATTTCTACATTAACATCAATTTAATATAAATGTTTTACACGAATTGTTGCTTTGATATCATACAGCTTTTTAATAATAATAAATATAAAATTTCTACTGCAAAATTTTATATAAACATGTCTATTTATTAAAATCCTGTTAGAGGAATTTTTTTCACATTTTTGCATAACCCTTTAAACCGCGAGTTTATTTAAGCTTTTAATTATATGTCGTCGCCTTTTATTTTTAAAATTTATAATCATTACCATCTTTAAGAGAGCGGAAAGGATATCACATATTCATTACCAAAATTTACGTCTGTGATTCTAATCATCTCTCTAATAATATGACCCTTTCTTTGCTATCTTTTAACTGTAGTAAAAAAGAGAATATTAGATAGCCGGAACTAATTCGATAGGTGTGAATCAGAAGACAGTCATGTGGCAATCAACGTATTAAGCATGTCAAAGTGATTATTCACTTTTAAGCTAATTACTTTTTCACATTAAACACACATTTAAATATCAAGCATTTTCTAGCAAGTCATTTCATAAAAAGGGTTAACTTGTACTTGTTGCATTTTTGGAAAGATGTGATTTTGCATTGAGTTTTTTTTTTTTTTTTAATTTCCTGAAATGTTGAAGTTTTTAAAAAAAATTTCTTCATATTTTTGTTCTTTGTACAATATACTAATGCACTAATTCGACAAATCTATAATTTGATTATCAGTTCATTGATTAACCTAACTAAATTTCGATTTAATACGTATTAGTGAATTTTAGAAAAAAACTAATTAAAGTATTTTGTAATATTTAAATTAAGGAATTATTAATTAACGATCGAAAGTTAAAAAATAATTAAAATAAGAAATTATACTTTTCAGTAAGCCTATAAAATTGTTTTTGAAAACTCGTTTCATTAAATGATTTTTTTTTTCATACATAAAGGCAAATATGAGTAAAAAAAGGAAGAATCCACCCAAAAGAAGTTTGCCCCAAATACGAAAATACAAATTATCGCCCTTTCATTCTTCTATTCAAAGTTCTATTACAATTCTTAATTGAATATGAAATTAATGGTATATTTAAGTTACAGAAACAGATTGCAATTGAGATATGCTTATGAAAAAGTTCACGGAAATCCTCGCTATACATTACTGAAGAGAATTTCCTATAACAACGAAGGTGCAGAACAAAAATAGCCGGGAGCATCAACTAATATCCTTGCGATAATTGATCCATTTGTTCAGAGACACGGCGATTATTTCTCGATGAACGAATTAACCAAATGAAAAGTTGGGAGAACTTGCATACCTATCTTTTTCAAGGCCTCTTCTAATTACACTTTCCTCATTCATTTGATAGGCTAATTGCAGACTTCAAGACTTCTTTTTCCCTTTGATGGGAAAGGGATTTTTCTTTTTCTTCTACAGGGGAAGAAAATTCCCTTCTTGCATCTAACTTCCATTAGTTGAAATCGCAGATCGATTGATAAACTGAAACACAAGATGCCAAGAAATTGAAGATGATTAGAAATTTTGATGAATTATCGCTTGTATCTTGTGGTTCTGAAACCTTAACAAATTATTTTGGCAGAAGATATTTTTAATCGGAGAATTAATGAGATCAGTTTGCGGATTCTATTCCAGAAACAACATTATTTACGGCAATTAATTTATTCGATTACTAAATTGTATTTCAATTTACCGATCGAATTAACAATGTTGCAACTTATAAATGTATATGAAAAGAACAAATAAAATAGTTCTTTTCGAATTGTCCAATACCAAATTTTAATTCAGAAATGTTAAATACATTCGAGTTTATATAAGTTGGACGCATTAAGAGAACATTGGCGTAAAACCAAGGAGAAAAGAGATAATGATGTCCCGGGCACTAGTTTTATGAGTCGCCATCGGAAACAAATATCAATACATTCCTGTCTTCTTTTTGAAATGAAATATCATAAAAGGGTTGCAAAAATGATACCATGGCCCGAACGTTTATCTATATTTATTAAACTACTGATAACAGTTAGAGGCGACAGAATGATATTATGCCCCAGGCGCCTGTAACCCTTGCTACGCCACTTTAATAGATGTCTGCAGAAAATTTTCATTTTTTTATGGTACATAAATCGTTAACAGCAAAAAAAGTTACTATATGTTTTGGAGCTTGCACTTAATTCTTATATCATGGACAATGTAATCACATTATAATTGCAATTAATCTATCCGTTTATAATGACACATCTGACAAATGCATCTTTTTATAGATCGTTTGATACTAAAGGCTGTAATTAAGTCATTAGCAGTAATTAATGTAAAAGACAAACATCTTGTAGACATAATCAGGTAGCTCAAGTTCCCCGTAGACTATTCTGAGAATCGAAATAAAATTAAATTTCTCTAACAGAATGTCATCTAATTAGGAGGTAGAAGAAACTCATAAATCAAAAGAAGGGTATTGAAATAATACATTACAAACATGCAGAACAGGATTCAATAATTTGAAATATGGAAATCAAGATTCAAATGCAAATAGATAAGGAAATTAAATATCTGCATTCAGTCTGTGACATTTAAACTTTGCTCTTCATTACACTTGCTAATTTTTTGAGGCGAAAAAAGGTACGGAAATTTAGGAGTCACAGGTACATAAATCAAATTAAAATAATTATTTAATTAATTGGATTTTTTTAATTGGTAAAAAATTATTTCATATTTTATTTTTTGTTTAAATTCATAATTTTATTTTATTTTTTGTATTTGAAATATAGAGAAAGTATTGTAATAGTCAAAAAATTCAAACTTGAGATTTTGTTGAATCTCCCTGTTTCAGGTCTTTCTGAATCTAGAAAATGCATTTTTGGTATTATGTTTGTATATCCGTCGGTCTGTTTGTCTATGAGCGATAACTCAAAAATGCTTTGAGCTAGATGTTTGAAATTTGATATATGGAATTACGACCACATTTGTAGACTTTTATCGGATTTTCAACGAAATCTTAACACAAGAAGTCTGCCTCTCTGTCAGTCTGGTTGCTCGAATATAAGTGAATTCGATAACTGCTGAACGCAAAAAGCTGGGTTTATAAAATTTCGTATTTAGTTTTAACATCAAAACTAAAGATACTTATTAAGTTTCCATAGTTTTATTAAGCAATAGTGGATATACTCTAGATATAAATACTGTTTATCTTTAACTTTAAAAGTGTATCTTTAAAACTTTTGTAATTACTTTTAGTTTATCTTTAAAAAAATTATTTGTATATAAAATAGTATAATTTGCAAATTGCAGTCATCATCTACAATTCCTTATAAAATTAAAATGAAAGAACAACATGCTAATAAAATATTTGAGCTGCTTTATAAAGTTATTCGGCGTTGTTTTATTAACCCTCTCTTCAAAATAAATGAAATACCGAGAACTTATTTAAATAAGCAGTAAGTTATGTATTACAGAAAACTTCAAAAAAATTATAGTCAAAAAACGCTTTAATCCTTAAAAAACGCTTTATACTGAAAAGCATAAATGCCTAAATGTTGTGTACTGAAAAGTTTAAAAGCAAAAACTGGTGCAAAATTTTCAGTGTGAAAGTAGAAAAAAAATTCCTTATTGAAAAATAACAAGACTAAAATATACTTTGACAAATTTATTACATCAGAAGTAAATGAAGTATTAAACTAGATGTCATGGAATCTTAACTTTATGAGTCATAATGCTTGTGAATAAAATCTGAAAAAAAATAATAATGCGTAGTTAACTACTTCAACTATATAAAACACTGAACCTTTGTTTTTCTTGAAAAAGAAAAATATTCAAAGAAAGGCTGAACTTTGAACTTGCTTTACACACCGAACCGAAAGCACTAGTCATTGACAGACGCTTCTACTTTTTTATCAACTCAACAACAAAATAATAAGGATCCATCATTGGTTTTGTATTTTTATAATATATCTAACATATTTTCGAGTTTCATTTTTACTTTTTCAAAAAATAAAATATTGAAACTGCAAAAAAATTCCCATTTTGGACTTTGATTACTCTTCTCGTTTCAGATCTCCCCGAATCCGAAAAACCCATTTTTGTCCGTCTTTATCTGTGAACACGATAAAACTTTGAGTCAGAAGGATGAAGTTCGATGTATAATCTTTACCCCAAATCTATGCATATCATTCGAATTTTGAACACATTCCATTCAGAGAAATATCTGCCCAACTTTCCGAATATAAGTTAATAAGATAATTACAAAACGAAGAGAGCTAGACGATAAAACTGAGTGCACAGATTTGACATCTAAAACGATATATAAGTCATATATTTAAAAAAATCCCACAAGTGGTCGATCATTTGCAAATTTGTAGTTTTTCAGGCATGTAAATGCAATAAATCATAAACGTAATGATTAAAATGAATGTAATTATGTATATTCTTCAGTAGTTTTTATTAAATTTTAGAGACAATCGGCCAAAGTACATATTAGGGTGATACATTCTGCAAAAATGCTAGATTCACTCGAAAAATCTATGTTTTGTAATTGTTATTCACCAATATCATGCAAGGTAATTGCAGCCTTACAAAAAGTCCACAACTTTATGTGAAGGAAATTGGTTGAAACCTTTATTGGAGAATATACATTAAAGTGTGGAGCAGCTAGTTTTCTTCGGAATTTTCATTTTTGCCACTGTTGAAAAAAAAAAGTTGTTTCCCCAACATTTCATTCATGCTTGGAAAGTATTTTTTTTTTCTCATGTAAGATATGTACACATAAAAAGGCAAAACGTAATTTATATATTCATAACTGTTTTAAATATTAAATTGACTTCAGTAACTTTCTAAAAAAGGAGTGCGAATGCATGAACCTCAAATCTGAATATAATGATTTAAATATATTCAACAGAGTGTAAAGAATTTGCAGTTGCAATCAATGCTATATTACTTGGATTGGAAAGTAAAGAAATTTTTCGGGGAAAAAACTTTTTATAATTATGTATAGTCAATAGTTTAATTCCTGATATGTATCCCAAATTTATTTTTAAAAATTATGCACAGTAAGATTGAATCTGTTTTAAGCATTTGCTTTCCATTAGTTCCTTATTTAGCATTTTATTCTAAAGCTCAAACCCAAATGTGACAAATTATTCCTTGCAGCGTAATAAGGATATTAATATGTTATAGACTTCTAAAAAATTTAAATAAAACATCTTTTTGTTGTTTATCGCGAAAATTGCTCCAAATCTTATCTTTGTTTAAAAAGAAATAGTTAAAATCGTTTGTCCAAAAAGTGATCGTTAGTTACAGATATAGCAGAAATTGATATAACGTCAAATGTTCCATTCTGTCTAATTCTCAAGTCTCTCAACACTATGTTATTTAGAACATCTCCGAAACAATGCATTTTAAGCATCAAGCAGATTGCGAGCAATTTTTGCGTAAGACGTTCTCCCAATATACAGTGAGTAATTTACAAACTTCAACTGATGGGCTGAATAATTTTGTTAAAATTTTCTGAATAATAATTTTGCTATTAAGTTTCTATTTAGTTACACTAATTAAGACTTCATTTTTAAGAAAATTATTTTCCATCTTTTGGAGTCGGCTAAAGATTTTCTTTCCTCTCTAAGAATCGGGAGTAAAAAAAATCCTTGCTCCAAATTCTTGATATTAAATATCTTTGAAAGCATTTAAGTGATAATTTCCACTTAAACATTTCATCGATTCATTATATATATTCCGTTAATAAATCTACTTAAAGGCAGCCAGCTTTCATTTTCTTATCTTCCCTGTAATTATCCAGAAAATCCAATTCCTCCCCATTAAAAAAAAAGTAACCGTATTCCGGCGCCGTTACCTCAGCGCTAACCGACATCTTCGGAAGTCCGCCTCATCGACCACAAGAGAGTGCTTTCAGAGGCACGTTCATAAATTTCCTTATTCATAGACATCCTAAACTAGCCAAATGAAGTTACAACAGTCTTATTACTTCCTTCGATCAATTAGAACCCCATAAAACATCCGAAATATATCCCATGATATCCCCAACCCATCTGCCATTTGACGTTTTAATTGTAAACGTCGAATTATTTACAAAGCTAGGCTTTCTACCTGTCTTTTTTTCTACCTATACAGTAACCGCGATTATTACTTGTTCTGTTCAGTCCGTGGTCATCGAGAAATTATTAGAACAAGTTAAGTGATTAGGCAGCCGGTTGGACGTAATTATTATCTCTCTCTCATAAGACTGCTAAAGTATGTCTTTCTTTCGTAGGCAGGGAGCAAGAGAGATGTTTGAGATAGATGGGTGACGCGGCTAGGGTCAATGAGATTTAGGATTAATTGCTGCACCCTGCTGCGTTGTTTTCTGCAAAGGGCTCGACTAATAGATTCACATTTCTAACCGTAGATCTGCTATTTCACAGTTAAATGCTTCAATGAAAATATCGAGGGATGTCAAGCAGAGTTAAAATTGTTTAATTCAAAGTTGCTGGGATCACGATAAAAATTCGATTAAACAAAAAGTCCAAAATTAAAAGAAAGAGATTTCAACAAAAAACAGCAGTAATAATCTGTTTTTAATAAATAGAATAAATTTTCTACTTACTAATCTACTTTTAATCAATAGAATAAATTACTAAGAAATTGTAATTAAAAACTTGTTTGGTTCAAAAGACCTGGGATAATGATTGATATTCAATTTAATCAAAAATCCGAATCGAAAAATGGATTTATAAATTATCCATCTGTCAAATTTCTTGTGGTCTTAATGACCAGAGCAAAATACAGCTTTAAATAAATTCCGCAGTAAACATTGATTTATTTTTAATATATAATTATTTTAATGGATATTAGATAAATAATAAATAAAAAGGAATATTAATAAACAATTATAATCACAGTTGCAAATTTCAAATGATTTCAAAAATTATCATTTCAACAAATAAATAAGTAATTTTAATAATTAAACATTGTAAAAGACTTACAATTCTAAAATTATGCAATAAAGTTTCGAACTGAACACTGCAATTTTCCCCTAACGTATTTAAAGCGTTTTGAAAGAGTGTCCAAGATTTTGCTGCTTTTTTTAATGAATATATTATGCTTCTTAGTGTCCTTAAGTGAATTAAAGACATTAAAAATTTATTTATCTAGGATAACTGAGGACACAAGAAACAGACATTAAAAGCTACCAAAAAACAATTAAGATATGAAAAATTTGCAACTTCTAGTTTTAATACGAAGTAACTAAAGTAAATTGAAATTATAAAAGACATTATAAAACTACTTTAATAAAAAAAATCAGAGGACAAGAGAAAAACTCGAACGATCGATAAAATTAGTTAAAAGTGTTTGCATAATTTATTTCCACTCTATTTCACAATGTTTCTCAAGGTGATTTAAAATCTTCTATGGATTGAAACAACAATAAATATCTGAAACTGGTTTATATAATCTAATTAGGAAGTTTTATTACTGCATAAGTCAAGAATCTGAGTTTTAAAACTTTTTTTAAGTCTATTTTATTTATCATTATTCAGATATGTATCGTTTGCATACAGATCCTTAACTTTCCAATAAAAGAAATATATATAATGTAAAAAATTGTATAAAATAATTCAATTGTATAAGTAACAAGTAATATAAAAAATTTAAGTCAATTCCTACTTAGATTAATAAAGGATTTTTTTAGTTACTTTTTATTAAATAATTACAATTAATATAAATATGTATATACATATGATAGATATTAAGTGGCAAAGTAGAAAGCGAATTTTATTTGAAATTTTTCATTTTCCTTTCTGTTTATGGTGTTGGACTATTATTTTTGTTTGTTGTTTTTGGCGATGGTGTTGGCTGGAATTGTGCCAATATGAAGATTGAATTCCGTCAAGGATTGAACTCGCTACCTTACGATTTACATAGCATCGTTGCATAACATATCCCCTATACAAAAGTTATGACTAATGTTTAGTGGATGTTTTCTAGCTTATTAAGATATCACCACATACTATTTATTCTTTCGTTTGTTCGTTTCGTTCCTAATTTATGAAGCTGATGGTGATCTATAATTTGTCATTGCAAGAAATGAACTCGCATTCTTCACCTTCACATGAAAAATACTGAAATCCTTTGTGTTATAGGAATTTCTGCGAAAATATGGTTATGAAAATCATGCATGCCTGTGAACTCGGCAATTCGAAAATATAAGAAGATTGACAGATAAAATTAATGTGTCAAAACTGTGGGGTAAAAATGAACAAAATCTGTACATGGTGAGTCTGCAGATAACTTCACGAAGTTAGCACACTTACAATTGAATATTGCATTTCAAAAACAGAATGAATTAGAGGGATGCAATTTGGAATATAATCACTTGCAGGTGAAACTTTTTTTGAATTTTGAAATAAACTCTTCACAGCGTTTCCTATATGTCGATGGAATTAAACGAAAGTTAAGGTTTTGTAAGGGAAATTTGGATTGTAAGGTTAATATTAAACTGTAAATTTGTATCAAAATTTTTTCGGAACTCAATCGACTAAACGGAAGATATCCTCGATCGAGTACATTCGATTACCTTTACTGTATGACATAAAACTCACCTTATTATGTAAGTATACGCAAAAATTGAGACAAAAAAAAATGTCATCAATTTTTTAAAAAAATAATTTCTTACTTTTCTCTTTAAATCTGATTTTCATAAGTTTTTATAGTATATTTTGCTACCGGGCATTTTCTTTTTTTATTATATTATTCGGCCATGCCAACCTTCGTATTAGACATCGGGCTTTGAATCCCCACATGGGATGCTGTTTTTTGACAGTACTGTCTTCTGGTAGCATTTTTAATGATCTAATCAAAAAGATTTGTAAGAAAATCATTTTGATTGAGGCATTTTATATTAAAAATTAATTTTTAGGAATTTATTAGTTAAATCTGTTGAATAAAATTTATTATCATTTTTCAATTATAAATACGTTATGTTCTATAATGGCACAGCTACTCGGAGGACTGTTAGTAAGGATAATTCCTATAATTCATTTGCATAAAGAGTAATAAAATGGCTTAATGTTTTTAAAAAAATGACAGTGTTGGTACATAATAATTTCATACCCTAAAATTAGAGACAAAACTAAATAGGGAAAATTTTATTTTCAGTCATCAGCACCATTTCGTGATGTGCTAGCCCCCCCCCTCTTCCTGATGAAATTGTAAAATTTCAGTAGAAATTATTATCTGTATTTATATTAAACTCATTAACAAATCTTTACTGATAAATGAGGCGTAACTATTATTCATATTATTATAAAATACAGATTCAAACTGAATGCCCTGATTTAAAATTGTTACTGCCGAACAAATAGTTACTGAGTTTATTTAAGAGTTGAAATTCATTCAAATATGTCAGGTTCTGTTCAAGTCTGTATGCAAGCAACATGGATGTTCAAGATTATGTTCTTCTTTGGTCACATATTTATATATCAAATCTGCAATGCAATTAATACCGAACATTATGGATCATGTCACGTTTGGGACTAATAATAGAAATAGTGACATTGGTTTTCAAACAGTGATGATTGTTGGACATTGATGCACATATATTCACATAAAAATAAATCTGGATTGTAATGGTAAAGCAAGAATTCGGTATCTTTATTATTCGAGTCAGCAATCCATCTATACGGTAATGTATTATTGAAGTAGGTCTGCACTTCTCTGAGAAAATCTATTGAAACACCGTCTTGTTATAGAATAACGACATGCAGAAATTATTATGTAGAAGCGTTAAAAACCGTAATTTTACTCTTTGTTTCATCACTGTACATTCTCGAACTTAGAATCTTGAGAGTTCCTTGTTGAAGCCATAACTGGAATATATTTACAAATATGTACAAAAGTTCAATAGCAGGCATTTTTACAAATAAAAAATCTATCCTAAAAGATTACACTATACATTTGTAATTGCCTTCACTTTGTAACACAACTATGTTCTAACGGAATTGTAAAATTATCTTAATGACACATGTTTGTGGTTTGGTTGTGCAACTGACAAAGCACTATTATTTTGGCCACAACACTCCGATTCATTTTTGTAGGAATTTATGTGGATTCATGTCCAACTGCTGCTATTGATATAAAGACAGAAATGTACTACAGATGATTCTACGAGAACTGATTGACAAAATTCCTTTATACAATATAAAAAAAGAGCCTATCATCTGCTTTCCTTCAAAACAATACACAACTTTTCAAATTAGTTCAAAAACTACCTGCTGTATAATTTGGCCTTGCAATCAGAACATTCATTTTGACTCACACTGTGTTAAAAGAAACTAACATTATTAGATATATAAATTACTCTATTTTCAGGAAAATAAATATCTGAAATATTTTGTATTTTGCGAGAACTTTTCTTAGCAAAAAAAGAAAAGAAAGTATGGCGATAGGGTTGGCTGAAATTGTGCCAATGTGGAAACTGAATTCTGTTAAGGATCGAACTCACCAGCTTACGATTTGCAGTAGCGTAACATATCCGCTAGACAAAAATAATCACCAATGTTTAGTAACTGTTACTGGCTTATTAAGATACCACCACAATACTCCACCACGACTGAGTCTTCGGACAGACTAACGAATTTTTTAGCACCACGCGTTATGGCGAGCGAGAGTGTATAGTTGTGCCAAGTGAGTCTGGCGACTTTGCGTTGCTGCGTCAAGTGAGTCTGACGTCTTTGGAAGTGCCAAACGTTATGGTGAGCGAAGAACGTGTTTTGATAGATCCAAGAGTTATGGTGAGAGAAGAGCGTGTTCATTGACCGAATTTACCAAAGTGGCAATAGTATTGACAAAAATTGTGCCAATGTGAAAGTTAAATTCCTCCAAGGATCAAACTCACGACCTTGCGATTTGCTGTTGGGTAACATATCCTCTAGACAAAAGTCATCATCAATGTTTAGCGACTATTACTGGCTTATTATGACACCACCACAAAAGAAATATTGAAAAAAAATATCTACAAATATTTCATACTTAAATTTATTCATTTAATCTAGTCAATTAATTAAAATTATTCATTCATTATTTATTTACATATAGGTTATATTGCTTTCTAGGGTTGTGCAGGTGCAAATGGCGATATCTGTCGACTATTAAAATCAAATTACTTCATCGATGCCAAATGAATTAATATTTTTCTTCTGTCTTTTTGAGTAAATCAATAACATTTACCTTGCTATAGCCACTAAAAACATTTCATTATTCTTTTAACTTAGTGAGCCAACCATCTTTTCCATTGTGGTGAAAGTTGCTTTTCCTCCTTTAACACATGGACTAATATGGGCATCAAAATTGATAAACAGCCATTTATTCTTCTCTTGCAAATTATTAGCATAATCTGTTTCCTAGACTTTCGGACTCTTTTCGTTGTGCTCAGTTCCAACCCCCCTCCCCTCCTCTCTTCTGTGATACAATGATTTAGTTATTTATCCATCATCTGCCTAATCGGTTCTCGGTATCTATGAATTGTAGCAGAAAAGTTGTGTGAACTTGTGATTAAACTATGATTTTCAGATAATTTGAAAAATGTCATATTCAGAAAAGTACGAGACCTTAGCATCAATACATTTTCCACTGCAGATAATATTTTTAAAGATTCCTGAAAAGTGAGATTCCAATCCTTCCAATTATCAATGGCATGATCCTTATTAAAATCCTCCTTTTCTTTAGTTTTTGAACAGTGTAAGAAATGGGCACAAACGTCTCTACACTGAGATTAAAATTTTTTTTTGATAAATAAGTTCGTTGGCAGATGTCATCATTTGATTAATGTAGGCATGTTTAGTTTGAGAGAAAAAAAGAAAGATAATTAAAAAGTTTTCCATGATTATTTTTTCCAATGCATGGCTGGAATTAATTAACTTAAATATGCTATTGAAATTTTTTTTAAATATCTCAAAATAATATTTTTAAAAAATTCTTTTTACTGTAGCTTGCTCAAAGAAACCTACTTTCTTTGCCACGAAGTGCTCCTACTTGTGACTATAATCAATTTTCTAAAACAATTTTATTTGTAATAAATCGTAAAGGATTATTTTCTTCTATCTTTTTTGTTCCAGTAAGTTAATCTTCATCGAAAAATTCTAAAAAGAATAACACGATAACTTTATTTGTATTATGAGGTTTGCAGCAACTTGATCCTAATACAATTGATCCTCTAATATCTTCGATTACACTTGAATTCTACATAGAGGTTAGCATTTGAAAACGAATATATATATATATATTACAATTTTCATTCAAGGCTCTTTGGATTTTTGAAAATGTTTCGTGGAAACAGAAATTAAAATAATTACAGAAGTTTAGCATATCATTTATACGTAATCTGAAGAACATCAGAAAGTTTGTCATCTTGAGGAATATCACGTTGCCACAAACTCTATAACAGGAAACTGAGATGAATTATTGAGAAAAATCACTCTAGACGATGGGGCGTTACCAGATAAGTTTTACCACCTGCTTGCAGAACAAAACGTTCAATGTTTTTTTTTCCTCTCTCTCTTTTTCTTTTTTCCCTTTTTAAGCATTTCAATATTTATTGATGTTCATTATAAAAATATCAAAAATAGTTTGTTTGTTTTTTTAATTTTCTAACATTGTATATTTCATATACTATATTCATTTTAAGGGGAAAAGCTTTACATTTTCTTTGTTATCCCAGTTGCAGTGCCTTTACATCATCAGAGATCTGCACGTAGAGATGAATACCAGCATCTCTCATTATCTGGTCAGCTTTCAAAATGACATTAAAAGGAATTATGAGCATCCTCACATCTTTTTGAGAAAGCTTTGGAAGTAACTGAGCCATTGAAAATTTATAATTATATAAGCGTTTTAGATCAATTGATTAAAGCAATACTTACTTTAATAAATTTTTAATATTTACTTTTTAAAATTTTGTATTGTAACCATTAATTAAAATTAAATATGCTTTATGATCACAGGTTTCTTTCATTGATAAGAAGTCTTATGTTTTTTAGCTGTCCGTTTGTCAAAAGTTTCAAAGAATTAAAAATTAAACTATTTCTTAGGAAACAAAATAAACTTTTAATGAAGTAAAAGCTAGGCACTTGATTCTGAAAGAATGTGGCTAGCTTGTCACTAACGTTAATAATATCCGAACATCTTGTTTAACTTCATTGAATAAGTCTCTATACTCCATGCATAGATTTTACCGAAAAGTCTTTTCTATTAACAATGGGAAAAAGTTTACATTATTAAGTGGATGAAATATCAGAGGGTAAAAAAAAAAACTCCTGTGTTATTTACCCTAGTATTGTCATTAAATGGTAAAATATAGCCTTTAAAGCTTATTATTTTTATTTTTAACTATGTACATGATAAATTACATTCATTGAATACATTTTTATGATTCCATCAAATTTAAATGCTTCTTCACTTGGTTAAGGTAAATATGAATTTTATTTGCTTCGCATTAACAATAAGTTTCAAAGTAAATTGTATTTTTATTCTTATATTTCAGTAACTTAAATCGACTTCAAGGTAGTTTACCTATTTATATTTTAGAAATGGTTAACAAAGACGCTGAAAGAAACGAGAGATATATGGAATATAATATTGATGTTTTTCTAGCTGAATATCCATATGTATTTTGCATACTTCATTTTATTACATTCAGATAATTTAGTTTTAGATTTGATAATTTTTTTTTAAATTGTCACCTTTTGTTCCGTAATTTTAATTTTATTCGTTACTCTCAAGTTTTAGAAAATTATTAAGTGTCTTAGCCTCTTCGCAGCCCGTAAAGCATCAAACGCGTTTTTCTGCAGGGTTGCCATAATGCGATTCAGGCGTTCATCTACATTTTAAAATATTTTGTGAATGTTTGAGTTTTTATTTTTTCTTGTTTTACTTGAAAACAGAGGAAACATAGAAGCGTTCCCCGACAGGATAGATTAGTACGGAAGAATTTTTAGAGTTTGGTTCTTCGTAAAATTTGCGAACATTTATCAGCATCTGACCTATGAAACCCTGCCATACTACTTAATTTGTTATTTCTTGACCGTACAAATAAGGGAATGCTTAAATTTTAATATTTATGCAAACAAATCTGAGTTTCCCTGATTGTAGATGCATTACCATTAAAAACTTTATTCAACTATATTTCATTTAGATACAGGCTTATAGCTTAAATCATAGCATCCTCGTTATAAAAAATGCTCCACGAATTTTGAATTAAACCATAATTATTCTTTCTATGCTAGTCAAGTATAATGATATACAGACGCTGAATTTTCGTGTAAGAGAATGTCGTCAACGCCGAACTCTCAAAACTAATGAAGACATTTAGTTAAATAACAAATAAGTTCGGCATGGTTCTTAATGGATTCTCATTGTTTTGCTTACTGGTATTGCGTTATTAAAACAACATACTGGGTAAGTGAATGTTCCCTATGGCCGCTGAAAGCCTTCTAAATAAAATGAAGATAAAACCTGTGGACGTCTCGCCTTTTAACGTCGCTTTTCAGATGGTCAGAAACACTGTTAACCCACACGGTGGCCCATTATTTAAAAGGGCCGATGCCAGTGGACCCGAATCAGACCCCTGCTGAGCCGTAAATTGCAGAACCGCCATCTTGTTTCAGCGGTAGAGCTCTAGCATGAATAAGAAAAGCAAAATACAGCATTCAGCAGCCCCATGGTGACTTCCAGCAGTTCACTTTTTCGGCTCGCCTACTTAACAGCCTTAGCACAACAGGGAAATTGCTAATAGGGGAGAGGCAAAAATTGTAAATTAATAATGCAGTTTCTTGAAGTCGGTAGGACAAAAGGTTCCCGTTACATTTGGATTGCATAAGGTCGCATTAAAAAAAGATGAAAACAACATAAAGCTTTTTCTCCGTCTTGTAGTCATAAATGCCCTCTTTGTATCTGGGTGGTTTCCTTTATAATTATTTCATTAAAACTCCTTTGGAAAAAAGAGCAAAAATTGTATCTAAAAGAGAATTTACTCCTTGTTATTTGATCTTTAATTAATAAAAGACGTCCTTTGAAATATTTTTCGCCTGAATTTCAAATTGTTCCGATAGGACAACTTAGTTTTGTATATAATGAACTAAAAACCCTTTTGAAAAGATACTAATTATTTAGGCAAATAAATACTGTTTTCTTTCTTATATATTCAAGTTTTGATTTGTCTAACAAGATACAAAAGCCACAAAGAAACGATTATTGGATTAATGAATGCTTATGAATTAGTGCTATAAATATACTTTCATTTAAAGAACTACAATTCTGTAATATTTGTGCAATCCCGTTTAAAGTTTTGCTTTGAAATTTTCTTTATATTTAGCAAATATTTAAAGCAGAAGTTATGTATCTTTTGGATAAATCTATCAACTTTTTAAGTCCTTGAAACTCATTTCTGTCAGAATTAACTGATTGCCTCACGATATTACTCTGTGGATTTTAATCTCTGCATCGGTAGTAGTGTTTTACAATCGGTAATGCTGCGTATCTTAAAGAAAATTTGATTTAAAGGTTAAGGAAAATTAAAAATTTAAAAATTATAAAAATGTTTTCATCACATTCAGTATGTTTCCGAATTCCTTTTATAAAGGAAGCTGTTGCATAGTAATTGAATCAAATTATTGTAGAACACAGGTAGAGAGAATAATAAATTGAAGAAAAAGGATTAAAAAAAATAAAAAAGCTCCTAAAAATTTAAAACATTATTTCAAAATCATTTCATAAAGAAAATCATAATTCTAATAAAATATACGTAATCAATTGAATGATTTATTTTTAGATTCGTGGTATATGTAGTGAAAGATAAAGGACAAATGTTATATTAGTTGTTCTCTTCATGATGAAAAGTCCTCCCTCTGGTGTGGTACGGATGAAAAGTCCTCCCTCTGGTGTGGTACGGTGTGGAGAAGGAGATGCTAACTCAGGTGCCATCCGCATACTCTGAGCGCGGTTCAAAGTTATAAGGTCAGTCTTAAAAAAAGCATCAGTTTTGCTTTAAAATGGGGTGTTAATATGACTAAACTAAACTACCATGATGAAACACAAAGAATGAAAACTCTGTTAATTTTCCTGTATTTCATAAAGACAGACAGCTATAAAATTGCAAATGCTAATTACTTCATCTGATGGTAAATTGAAAGTACTATTCAAATATTACCATTTATGAGTGAATTGGACTCTTCGGAATATCTTAATATATCGTTTATCTACTAAAAATCAATCCGATTATTGTTGATTATATTAAATGATTATTTTACATCTGGAAGTATGATAAATGCAGCATCCCTTATACTCAGTATAATTTAGGTACTATTATATTATCTAAGTACCAGGTGATCCAAAAGTCATTACGAACTTTAAAAATGAATAATTTAAAAACGTATAAAGATAAAAAGATTCGGTTTGCACTAAACGGATGGGGAAAAAACCGGACTTTGTGAGGAACGAAACAAAAAATTTTCTGTTTGTGACCAACAGATGGCGCTATATTTTTTATTTCACCAAAAGATGATTTCCAAATGAAAAAAAAAAGGTTGACAACTTTCAAGTCAGTTTAATTACAACTAATTAGTTACATTTTTAATGTGCTGTCATCATTCAAAAGTACCGCTATGAGACGAGTCACCACATCGTTAACAGCATTAACCTTTCTTGCGCTATGGCAGACAGTCTTGTTGCTTTTCCATCTTATTGAATACCAAATTCGCAAAATCTTGGTTAGAGCTGAAGTCATTAGGTTTCAGTTATTGATTATGTTGCAACTTCTAGGGATACCGTTTCAGAGATTTTTGCACTGCTCTCCAGACCTGTCCTTACAACACTCTTGTCTGCCTCCAAACTTCTAGAGCACTGCGCTCCACATGTACAGAAACCGTCAACATGGATTGCACAATCTTCTCCTCTGTCGTGGCAACAACAGCGGCTGCTGAGGGACTTCCGCTTCTTGACGTGACGCCAAAGAATGTGTCGCTTCAACCTTCATCATTTTGTTCAATGCTGAAGACATTATTGGCAATGTCGCCTACCCTTCGTGTAGCGATATGATCACAGTGGCTATTTAAGAATTCTTATAATACAGGTTAACTAAGAGGGCTTTCTTAACTATGGACAGCATTTCGATGCATATAAGCTTCAACTACCATTACCTACTGCAGTTTCTCCTTTTTATATCTTTTGATGCTTTTCATAATCCTACATCAGAAATCCGACATTACCATCTGCTGGTCACCAACAGAACTATTTTTGTTTCGTTGCCATACAAAACCCTGCTTCTTTTCCATCCGTTAAGTCCAAACCGCATGTTTTTATATTCATTTTCAAATTATTCATTTTTACAGTTCGTCCTGACTTTTGGATCACCCGGTACTATTATATCAATTTGTTACAGTTACTTAAAGAGAATGCAACATCCAGTCAACAATTTTCCCTATATGTGATGTGTTGCGATCTTTAAATTGCGCATAATGTATATGGATGGACAAAATTGAATATGACTAGTATTTCATTTAACTCATTAAAAAGGATGTCCACTTTAATCGTGAGATGAGGCTGTTTTCTTAAACTGTTAGAGTTAGGAATATATATCCAGCTGGAAAGATGCTCTAAATGGCATAAAAAATTATATTTTGTGTTTTTTGAGTCAATAAATGTAATTCTGAAAAAGATTGCAAAGTCTAAATTTGTGTACATTCTCCCGGTACTATTTATCATTTTAAGCGTATGAAACTCCACACTCCTGCGACTAAAACTATCCAGGTTTTAATATTACTATTTTAGATAATTTCAGTGGAAAATGTAGGCTACGGGAATAAATCTATGCTCTCGAAGCGACTGTTGATTGATTTAAGTTGTTGAAATTCAGAGCTTTATCGCTTTATTTTTTTCTTTAATGAGTAAGTATGTCAATAATATTTTACTAAATAGTACGATTGGTAACTATATAAAAATTTATTCAATTAAATTTTTTCAGCCGTATTTAATAACTCAAACAATTTATGTTATATTTCTTGACAATAATTAGAGTATTTTTCCTATTGGAAATGCAAGCTCAACTAAAAGATTAAAATTAGCTACCGAACCACAATGTCAGTGCAGAATCGCTTTATATTTTCCTCACTTTTTAAGTAAAATTCTTTATAATTTATAGTTCTTACAGATATTTTAAATATGTTTTCTGATTGCACTATAGATTTTTTTGCGGTTCGAATTCAATATAGATGCCAGGGGAATTTTAGTTCACAATACTAAACAGTATCGTAAGAAAGGAGGTAGAGCAACTTTGATTTGCAGCAAGATTCGAGCTCAAAACAAGAAATAACATACTCCCATATTCACAAAGTGACACGAATTTAAAACACCACAATCTGCTATCGCAGACGCTTAGACAATATTTTCAGTTGAATGTCAGTTTAGTTTAGTTATATTAACGTCCCGTTTCAAAGCAACACGAGGGCTATTTTGTGACGGAGCTCTTAATTTTGAACCACGGTCAGATGACGAGGACGACACCTGAACTGGCACCCCCTCTCCACACCACGCCACACCAGCGGGAGGACGTTTGGCCTGACAGATTTAACATGCAAGAGACCCCCCTCGCACGACGGATCTTCGGTGGAATCGAGTCTCGAACCTGAAACCCTTCGGTTCCGAAGCCGAGACTTTACCACCAGGCCACCGTGGCCCCCAGTTGAATGCCAGATACATATTCTAAGTTTTAGTTACACCTCTGTCTCATTATTTCTATTTAGTGTTACCCAGCGACGTAACACGGGTAAGGGGTACACGACACATAATATTATCTTTTATCTCAAATTGTAATCAACGGCTTAATACAGTGTTGCTAACTGCTACAGTGCCGGGTTATGGTGCTTTTCTACCCCCTCACCATAATAGCTTTTTAATGCATGAACTGTTTTGTCCCCAAGTGGCCTGCTAAGATGTCTGTCCAGAGCTTCTATACTCCGCTTTCAAACCCCTCGCAACACCACTGCTGTAATTTTTCTAATTTGTTTCCTAACATTTGAATCATTACCTACTTTATCAATTGGAGTTATTTCCATTCTTATAGTATTAGTTTCAGAAAAGTGCTCCTAAATGAAAAGGAGAATTTTGTTGTAAGAACGTTGTGTCTAATAGTAAAGTGTTAATTTGTTGTATTGCGATAGATCATGAAGTTGCGGCATTCTGGCTCTACTCCCAAAGTAAGATCATTTTATCTCGAAGGTTTAAAAAAAGAGGCTACTCAGTTTCTTTCCATTCATAACAAAAATATCTGCTCATCTGTTGGCTGAAATAGTTTTTAGTGGTATTGAAACACATGGCTGGGGCCTGAACAGGCTATCAGAAACGATTCCAATGGCATGTTTTCTAAAAGAAAAGTGCTGTTCCATGACAATATTGAGCCATACGAGGTCATGAAAACTCTCAACTTGATAACAAAATTTAGTTCGTAACAAATAACAAATAACCTGATAACAAAAGATCTCAAACATTTTTCGTACAGCCCCGATATCTCTACATGTGACTCTTCAATGTTTTGAACTCCATCACCCCAAAAGTCACTGGAAATTCAATGATTCCTCTATGACATGAAAGTGCAAAATATTCTGAAAAACAGGGTCCATCTACAATCCATAAGATTTCACACTAAAGCCATCCACTTCCTTCTTAAATATTAGGACCAGAGCAACAATGAAAATATCAATTACGTGCAGTTTTTGAGTTGCACATGAAATGTCATTAAAATATTCTATAATGAAATATTCTTTAGACATAATCACCTTTTCATTTAGACAAATATTATAGCATACGAATGTTCGATTTTTACAGCTTTCCGTCGCTTAGAAACAAAATCATTATGTTTATCTTAAAGAGCTACATTTCTTGAGATGCAAACCTGTTGTTTTTCTGGTATCAATATTAATTGATATTGTTTGCAAACGGATTCTAAAACACTCTACGCTTTTGCACATGCGTTAGGATGGATTTAATTCGTCAAAATAGGGGCAAGATGAAGGATGAAGGGAGGAGGTTTTTACATTTAACAATAAAGTACACTCCAGAAAGCGAACATTATTATAGGTTCACCTCTTAAGCCGTGTTCCAACGACCTATGATTCTTCAGACGGGGCACGCGTTCTCTTTTAACCCTCTATTGCGGTTTTCTGATGTGCTTTAATGTTTGTTCAATTTACCGATAATTTGTTGGCAAACTAGACAGACATCAAAGCATTCCAGGAAACCGCAAAAGAGGAAAAAACAGAGGAAAGCTTGCCTTATCTGAAGATGGACAGATCGTAGGAACGTAAGTATAGGACTTTCGTATATAGGATATAGAAACGGACAACACTCACGATTCTTCCACTAGTACATAAATTGTGAATACAATATTAGTAATTGTTTGCTGTGATAGCTTTTCCCAGGTCTTTTCAGATTTTCAGACTTCTAAAGTCCTTTTATTTCTTCAAACTTTAATTCGTTTTTCCCCTCTATTACTGTTGCAAACGTATTCGTGACAAATTGATCCACTTAGATTATTGCTATCCTTAGGCATATTAAAACCACATTTTCCTTAATTTTTATTCCCATTTATTGCTGCGAAAACTCTTAAATCTTTTCTTTGCTACACCAGCAAAAAGAGCATCGGATCAATTTGAGTCATTTAAAGGTTCAATAATAGCAAACTTTAACGAAATTCATTCCACCAATAACCGAATTTTTTATAAGAATTTTTTTAATCTATAACTTAAAAGAAATTCGGTCTTTTTACAACAAATCTTGTAGATGACAACGCCAGTGCCATTGGTAGCTCTTTAAAAAACTCAAGTGTGAAAGAATTGATACATAAATTGTAACTAAAATGTATCTCTACATCTTTAACTCCGATAAATAATAACACAAGCAAAAAGTAATACAGAAGTTCTCACTTCAGCGGTGTTTGAACATATTCTAACTGTATACCAAAAGTAACTGCCAACTCACTTCAGTTCTCTTAATTCAATAACTCAACCTTCTAAGCACATAAGATTATCTGATCCCTCATCGGCTTAAAAAACACTTTTCTTACGGCGTTTTCCTAGTTTATATCTTTTATTTATTTATTTATATATCATTTGGGATAAGCACGTAAAATAAAATAGAAATTAATCCTTTTTCCCACTTAACGGTCATACATGCTTCTTATATACATGCTTCTAGATTTTTATTATACTTTCGAAAAAAGATATGTGACTAGAAACAGAACAAGTCATAAAAGTCATACGAAAGAAGTACTTGGTCATGGAATTGATTGGGAATGAATTATTGGAGCTTCACAAATTGTTGGAAATGAGATTGACTAAAGAACAAAAATTAGGGAAATGATTTATAAGATAAAGTTAATATGACATTAATTAGAGTAGTTAATATTAAAATCAACAAATCATTTCATTTCGTTTTGGTTTTAGAAGATAAAATGAAAAATCTAGATTTTTATTTTATCAGAAATTTGTAAGATCTTATGACAACTTTCTTTTCAGCTGAAGATATTATCCCTTTACTATTTCTAAATTTATTGTTTAGTAATTAATTTGATTGCGAAGATTATACTATTTTGTCCAAGTGTTTATTCATGATTTTTCTAAACTTATGAAAAAATTACAGTATTAAGAATAGATGGTAAAATAACCTTCAATGGACATTTAAAAAGTAATATCTTGGTAAGTATATTTCGTTGTGACTTAAAAATGGTAAAGTAACCCCCAAATTTTATCAGATTCGAAAAAGAATATATTTGTTAAATTCATTTATGAAATTTAATTATTTTTAATTACGTTTCATTTGTAAATTTACTTTAATAGCTTTAATTTCCTATATCTTTTTATTAAGATTTCGTAGATATTTTTTTATATCATGTTTCACTTCAACATGATTTTAATTTTAATTACGATAATGGAAAAAGGTCTCTCAAAATTCAAAACTTTGCATATACACTGATGGAAAAAAGAATCTCAACACCAAGAAAAAATTATTGTACAGTAATAAAATTTTAGGAATACATTTGTCTAAGTAACATATTTAATTGATTAAAGTTTCAAGATCACAGGTAGAGCCATTGACGAGAAGAGCCATTTCAAATGTGAAAGGTTGGTACATTAGTAACCGGTGTAACCGCCAGAATTTTGAATGCAAGCATGCAAACGTGCATGCATTGTGTCGTACAGGTGTCGGATATCAGTTTGTGGGATGGAGTTCCATGCCTGTTGCACTTGGGCGGTCAAAGAAGGGACGGTTAATGCTGGTTGTGGATGACGCTGGAGTTGTCGTCCAATGATGTCCCATACGTGCTCGATTGGAGAAAAATCTGGGGATCTAGCAGGCCAAGGCAACATGTCGACACTCTGTAGAGGATGTTGTGTTACAACAGCGGTATGAGGGCGAGCGTTATCCTGTTGGAAAACACCTCCTTCAATGCTGTTCATGAATGGCAGCACAACGGGTTGTATCACTAGACTGATGTACAAATTTGCAGTCAGGGTGTGTGGGATAACCATGAGAGTGCTCCTTGCTGTCATACGAAATTGCTTCCCAAACCATAACTTTAGGAGTAAGCCCTGTGTGTCTAGGCCGCAGACAGGTCACTAGCAGGCGTTCACCTGGCCTCCTTCTAACCAACAAACGGCTATCGCTGCGACCAAGGCAGAGCCGACTTTCATCAGAAAACACAACAGATCTCCACTCCGTCCTCCAATGAGCTCTAGCTTGACACCACTCACGTCGCAAACGGCAGTGGTTTGGAGTCAGTGGAATGCACTGTACAGGGCGTCTGGCTCGGAGCTCTCCTTGAAGTAAACGATTTGCAATAGTTCGTTGAGTCACTGTGGTGCCAACAGCAGCTCGAATTTCAGCTGCAGACGCAGTACGATTAGCCACAGCCATACGCCGAATACGACGGTCTTCCCTCTCAGTAGTACCACGTGGCCGCCCGGAACCTGGTCTTCTTGAGGCAGTACCTTCCCTTGACCACTGCCGCCAATACTCATGCACAGTGGATACATTTCTACCAAGTCTTTCAGCAATATCGCGGAAAGAAAACCCAACTTCTCGTAGCCCTACAACACGACCTCGTTCAAACTCAGTGAGCTGTTGACAATGGCTTCTTCGTCTTCTCAGAGGCATCCTTGACTAACATTAACCCACTACGTCAAATCTCAACTGTAAATAACGATCACGAACCTTACAGCGCTTATTTAAAGCAAACCTCATTTGCATGTTCATAGTGTCGCTACTAGCGCCACACTTACGCGCGTAGCTCAAAATTTGAATTGAAGTCATCTTTCAGATGTATAAACACGCCTACCAAATTTCGTTTATCTAGCACAGCTCCTTCCTAGTGTTGAGATTTTTTTTCCATCAGTGTATATTGATCAAACTGTTCTGTTTTCAAAGATTATTTTACTTTGAAAAAGAAAATAAGAACATTAGTGATTAATTAATTCGGCTTTTTTTCCGCATGAAAAATTGAATTTTCAAACTTCCCGATGTCAGATCACAGAAAAGATATTCAAACCACTTATACCTAAATTTAAAAAAAGAAATCTCGCAAAGAAATAATGTCACGACTTTCATCAATTAAGTAGCCAAACAAAAATTTATTAAATGAAGATCATATGAAGTGAAATAAATATCTTACTGACAAAAAAATCTGAAAAGTTTTAATTCGAACTTTAGAAATAAAGTTTAGTTTTAAAAAAAAATATTTGTACTTCATTTTTACCACTGTATTTCTCCTATACTGAATATAGAGGCAGTATTGCGATCACCATAAAATTCATAGGCGAGATTTTTATTCGCATTTGAAGGTGAAATTAACTTAAAAAAGCTTTGAGTTAAATGGCTGAAAGTTGGTGTACGGAATTAAGACAAAATTTTTAGATTTCGATCAAATTTTGAATGAAAATCATTCTAAAGAAGTCGGTCTGTCTGTAGAATACAAGTAAATTTGATAAATAAAAAAGGAAGAAAATTAAATAAAATTAATTCACATATTTATCATATGTTTGTCAAATTTTGAGCCAAATGCTACAAAATGTTGGCTGTCTGTCGTTCTGTACTTCCGCATGCATGTAAACGCAATTACTCATGACATTCGGTATGTTATGATTAAAGTTGTATTATCGTGTCAAATTTTGGTATAAATATACCGGCAAAAAGAGTTTAAAACACAGATTCTAGCGTTAGATTCGTCAAAAATGCTAGATTCCAGCCCACGATCTATATTTCGAAATTTTCGTTTGCTAGTAACACTCAAGGAATTGATGATTTTACTAAAATCTCCAATTTTATGCTAAAGAAGAAGAATAAGACTTTTATAGTAGATCACTCCTTCTTGTTAAATATGCTTATTTACATTTTAAAACTATATACAAATTCGTATTTACAAACATTAATGCATTAAAAGTATCAAAGGAAGAATTAGAAATCAGCAGAATATTCAGGAAAGAAACAATCTTCTAAAAAATTTTAAAGACTGTTAAACAAATTTTTAAAATGTTGTTATAATAAATTAAAAATTTGCTTAGGATACTTACATTTCGAATGTTCCATCAAAAAAATATTTGTTCAAAATGTTTTCCAATAGGACATCACACATTATATTCTTAATTAATTTTATATAATATTTTTTCACATATTTTTCTTTATGCATATTCAAAAATATGTAAAAAAAATATGGTGATGCATTTATAAGAAAACACACACACACACACACATACATACACACACACACACACATATATATATATATGTATGTATGTATGTATGTATGTATGTATGTATGTATGTATGTATGTATATATACACTGAAGTGACAAAAGTCATGGGATAGCAAATATACAGATGACAGTAGTATCGCAGCGAAAAAGTATAAATGCGCAGTTCGTTTTCCAGAGCTTTCATTTGTGTTCAAGTTATTCATGTGAACAAGTTTTTCGGGATTTATGGCGGCACGACGAGAATTAACAGACTTTGAACGTGGAATGTTAGTTGGAGCTAGACGCATGGGTCATTCCATTGCGGATATCGTTAGTGAATTCAACATTCCGAGATCCACAGTATCAAGAGTGTGCCGAGAGTATGAAATTTCAGGCATCACATCTCATCATGGACAGCGCAGTGGGCGACCACCTGCACTTAACGACCGAGACCGCCGACGTCTGTGTAGAATGGTCAATGTTAATAGATACGCAACACTTCGTCAAATAACTGCAGGAATCAATGTGGGACGTGTCCGATAGGAATGTGCGGCGAAATTTGTCTTCCTTGGGCTATGACAGCAGAAAACCGACTCGAGTGCCTTTACTGACAGCACGACATCGCCTGCAGCGACTCTCCTGGGCTCGTGAGCATATCGACTGTCCCTAGACCAGTGGAAAACCGTGGCGGGTTCAGATGAGTCACGATTTCAATTGTTACGAGCTGATGGTAGAGTTCGAGTGTGGCGCAGACCCCACGAAGCCATGGACCCAAACTGTCAGCAAGGCACTGTTCAAGCTGGTGGTGGCTGCATAATGGTGTGGGCTGTTTTTACATGGCATGGACTCGGTCCTCTGGTGCAACTGAACCGATCATTGACTGGAAATGATTATGTTCAGCTGCTTGCAGATCACTTGCAACCGTTCATGGACTTCACGTACCCACACAACGATGGGATTTTTATGGATGACAATGCGCCATGTCACCGGGCCAGAACTGTTCGCGATTGGTTTGAAGAACATTCCGGACAATTCCAGCGCATGATCTGGCCACCTAGATCGCCCGATATGAATCCCATCGAGCATTTATGGGACATCATCGAAAGGTCCGTTCGTGCCCAAGCTCCTGCACCATCCACACTTTCACAATTATGGACGTCTATACAGACAGTATGGCTCAATATTCCTGCAGAGGACTTCCAACGACTTGTGGACTCCATGACACGTCGAGTTGTTGCACTTCGCCGGGCAAAAGGAGGACCGACACGATATTAACAGTCATCCCATGACTTTTGTCACTTCAGTGTGTGTGTGTGTGTGTGTGTGTGTGTGTGTGTGTGTGTGTGTGTG
>JAPMOQ010023642.1:4260118-4277692 GCA_026543055.1 Argiope trifasciata
GTGTGTGTGTGTGTGTGTGTGTGTGTGTGTGTGTGTGTGTGTGTGTGCACTTTTAAGTCATCTACATTGAGGATTATAGAAGCTTATCAATATTCTTCACCTGCAGAGTCATTCAGTGGTTTAAAAAACTTATGGATAATAAGACACTAGGAACAAATAATCCAAATCTGAATTAATCAAAATTCCACTTTTCATGAATTCGATAGTACTTCATGAAAAGCCTGCAGTCTCCAGTAAAATTCCCTGTCCTATTTATGAAACAATAATTTTAAAACGGAAACGTCATCTTAATATTCTGACTTCGCAATACTTTTACAACGAGTTTAATCAAAACTTTACACGCATATTAAGCTCAGAAATATCTTCTTCCCAATGGTCCTTATCCTTAAGGCAATAATCCTATTTAATATCCTCTTGTCTTTTTCACTGAACATTTTGGTTTGTCACAAAATTTTCTCAAAAGTTATTATTTATTGTTGAAACGGCATTAGGTGTGATATTTCTGGATACAGCAATTTATTTACAATTGATACTATATATATATATATATATATATATATATATATATATATATATATTACAGTAAAGAAGATACTCATAATTTTTTTATGATCTTGTTAGTTATTTTATCACCATTTAGCAGTAATTTTGCAAGCAACATTTAAAAACCACTTAAGATATTCTAAACATGTAAATAAATTCTTAGTTATACAATCGTAGCATTTGTACGAAAATATTGAATTTGGACATAAATTTTCCCTGAAAGCAAAAACTCTGTTCAAGGTTTAAATGTTATGTTCTTTTTTTTTCCTTGAATAATCCGTGATTCTTTAAGACAGCCTACAATTCTGCATTGGACTCTGGCAAAATCACTCGTATATTTTTAATTTCAAAACGATTTGCAGTCTCCTACCTCACCTTCATATTACAGAACTATAACATTCATTACCTTCAAATGGTTGCAAAAATTGTCATCCTTCGTTGCTCTGCAGCGCCAATGGCGGTAACGCCTCGTGTGAGAGATTACAATCAGGAGTCCACACCCATCGCTTACCGAGCCAGCATTGCTTCCCCTCTAAAGACATTCCCAACTCACTTACTTCTAGAACAATTAGAGTGCGTGTCATTCCACACAGACAAACAAAATTCAGTCCATCTCGTTACAGACTGTGCAATTACTCCACGATCATGCAAACAAAACCACGAGAAAACCCGAAAAGTAGGTGCGGCCAATTTGTGATTGTCAGCCTTAATCGAAATTCCCCGCAAACCAATTCCCAGAGGTCACCTAACTTCTCATTTTCCCGTATTTCTTTTGAGGGGCTGAAGGGGAGAGACTCTGATACTCTCTAAATATAAACGGAGCTCAATTAGAACATTAATTAAACTAATGGGTCCCTTACTCTGCTTAATAAATTTCCCTCGCTTTGGAACAAGCTTCAGGTTGCCAGATGCAGCGAAAACGTAAAAGGGTTTTAATTGGCGCGCGACGCACATGAATGCGGAAAAGAACAACACAAAGAACGAACAAGATGGCGGACGAGAGCGCGCTTCTAGATGTGTTGACATGGACCGATTAATGAAAAGATTCCGGGGCCATCAGGTGGGGCGATGTTAATGAAGCACCAGTGCCACCGATGGGATAGTGGCGTGAGTTGTTATGGCTGCTAAATAAAGAATTAGAAAACATGATAATATATGCATTCACATGAGAAATAATGTAATTATCAGATTCTTATGAAAGATATTAAGATAAATATAAGTATGAAAACCCATAAACTGTATTACGTATTTCTATTATTTATAAAAGCAGGGTTTTTATTTTCTCTTAAAAACGCCCACCTCCCCCAACAAAAAGGTCCGATAGTCATTAAAAAATCCATTCTGAAAGCGGACATGGTGCATGTCACCTCCATGTTGTCAAATTTATTCTGCTGGTAAGATGTAGACACTTGAACTAGGGGCCTCTGGCATAAGGGTCTTCCTTGTAATGAACCGTGGTTTAAAATTACGAAGTCTCTCTCATGATAAGAATCATGGAGCTTCAAATCTACACGTTACTTAAATAAAATTAAACTACAATATTTAAATGCCTGGGAATAAGTAAATTTAGTGATAAAGTTTCTATAACGGGGTATTGATGAGTGCAGTGTTTGAAATGCGGTATCACTAAAGAGCCGTCGAGTAAGTGGACCTTGGATCGATGTTGAATCTTGGTTTAAATTGAGACATAGGTCCTAGTGCTCTTCATACGACATCAATACGTTTAATTTATCATATTAAACTTATATATTATCATATATCTATTACAAATAAATTAAGAATCAAAATTAATTTATACATGTCTTCAGTACAACTTCAATGCCAGCATCCTGGACTAGGGATACAGCGTCTTCCCCGTGATTTAGGCATTCCTGGTTCGGGCATAGTTGTTCTTCTTATCTGTGAGGTGTGTGAAAGAGAGGTTGTGCAAGCGAGCGTGTGAATGTCATCTTCGTATAAGCTAAAGTCAGATTTCTGTCCTCGGGTGCTCTAGGATCTTTACCTTTAGAGGCTACTGCATCCTTTTTACCCAATCTCTTGAGGCTTGGTTTGAATTAGTGTTCAGTACAAGGAGGTTAAGCAACAATGACAATTTCAATACGAGAGTGATACTCTTGATCAAATACATGGTTTATGTAGAATGTTCTTTCGCATCATTTTGGACATAAATGGTCCACGTACAAAATGAAATATTTTCCTTTTGGGAAACAAACGGGTATTAGAGTGCGAAAACTTCAGAGCAAACAAAGGAACAAAATAAAAGCCGACTGGTAGAAAGAGCAATCCAACAGTGTGTTTCCGGTCTCAGGGCCATGATTTGATATGATACAGTTGTTAATCAATTCGGCCGGGGCAGGTTCGAAGGGAAGCTTTCGAAATGTTTTTAATACAAAATGATTTTTAAAAAAAACTCGTGCTTATAATGTTGATGATCCCGAAAAAGGGGACTTCAGTTGACTTAAAACTTAAAAACAACATTATGCTAGGTGATGGAAGGATAGAGGAGACGTCCTTATCCTCAATCCTATCCTACAATACTTATATATATAATAATTGAATTTTCGTCATATTAGTATATTAGTAAGCGTAGAAGTGTGTTTATTGTACTTCCCTGCCTATATAGAGAATTGGGACCTTTCAATTTTTAGCATTAATTTAATATTTACTTTAATTAAAAATAAAAATATGTTTTGTTTATTATTACAAATTAGAAACCACTGAAGGCATGGTAAACACAAATGCTGTACTGTTGTCATAACGATGGGAAACAATTTGTTTTTATGCTATCTCAATTAGTCTTCATTCTCATTTCTTTCAAATTATTTCATATCATAGTCATTATTTTCAACCTCTTCATCATTACTTATATCATTTTCTCCGTTACATCAATATTATTATGATGCTTCCTTAAAGGAAATTCACATATATAGATATGAAAGATCCAAGAGACGAGTAGAGGAGACGTTGGCTTGATTTTCTTTATTTTGATATTAATTTCGCAACTTTTAATCGACTAAGGCATTCCATATTAAATATGTAATATTAATTGAACAAAGTATGCGCGAAACTCAATTTTTCATTTTAGGTAAGTAGTAACAGTTATACCGACCGATGTTTGGCGAAAAGAAAACACGGGCATGACGATGAATTAATCCATTCACCTTTTCCTGAGCTCAATACCTATAAAGGGGACTGTAGCTGATCTTTCTTTTTCTTTGTACTCCTGACATCAATCCATGTGATAAAGCCGCTTTCACGAATCCAAGAATAGCTTCGAAGAATCAGATGATACTGTACACATTAAGGTTATCGAATCGATGCACATCATACGAATGATTAAATAATACTGTTTATGATATAAGTGGTTTTGATTGTATTTGATGAGCCAGTTTCAAATAATCAAGTATTTTTCTCCTAACATCGTTTTTTTAATACTTAAGTAAATTGAAAAAGGTTTAAATCTAGAAAGCCCGAATTATTCGTCGAACATTAGAATAACAAGAAAAAAAAAGAAAGAAAGAATATTAACATTTGTTCTCACAAAGAAAATCCCGTGATTACTACAAAATCATACCACAGCATTGATAATAAAGAAGATTACGTTTTATGAAGATAAAGAAGATGTGCATTTCAAGATGATTGTTCAATAAGAGTCTTGCTTCTTATGCCTATGGAATATCAAAATTAAACAATATTGTTTGAGAGTGACCTACCAGGAAGAACAAGATTCCCGGATATAGAATAGCCCTTGCTTTTCACATACGATTTTAAAAAATCTTGAAATAAGAAAAGAAAACTTTAAGGTGAAATTTTCATGCTTCACAAATAAAACAGTCCCTAAGCGAACTTTATTTCCTGGAATCTATGAATGACTCAGTACGAATAAGGAGGATATCTCCCTTGCCGTTAAAAATTTTCCTTTGGATCTACGAAACATAAAATTATACTGATTTAGTTTACAGAAAGTGTAACATTCATGGGTGTATTATGAGCATAAAGGTTTATTACTCTCACAACCATTGAAAGGTTTATTATTCTCACTACTATTAGTTAGAAATTCATGGCGGTACTGCTGGAGAACAAGAAAAGCAATTCAAAAAGATTTAAAGACAATAGGGAAGAAACCCAAGCCAAATAGTATACTCATATAAAGAACATTACTGTTGGAATATGCAAAGAGATTGATTTAATCAAGTTCGTTCACGAATGTCAAAAAAAAAAGAAGAAGAAGCTTTCGAAATGGAGCTAATGAAGAATTTATATGAATCTCTTCGTTCCTAATTCTAAATTTACCTGTAATAAATTTGTTTTTCTACATCAATTAAATTGTCCAACATAACCTTTTAGCAAACAGGATTTTTCATTAAACGCTTATATACTTGATTAATTTATGTTAATATCAATAACATCACCGTCACATGCTACAAAAATGATTTGACAGATAAAAATTCAAATCATATTTGCTTTTAGCATATAAAATAATCCTAAAAACATTTTTTAAATCACAATATAATACTGTATATTATATGTGATGACTAAAAGGTAACATTTTTAAGTGTGCTTCTTTTTCGCTATTAGAAATCTGAATTTTTTATAACACTATTTGTGAACTAGAATGTATATTATTATGTCACTCTTTATTTATAACTAATTTTTGATGCCAAACTTTTACAATAATGGATTAAAGCACTTCATTCAATTGTTTCGAAATAGTTTCTCTCATCTATATGCACATTTCTCTTCTTACATTTGGATTAGTTCAATTATATGCATGCAAATATTAGACGAAAAAAATTATTAATATTGACCATGTATACTATTCTAACAATTTATGCTTCTTTTACTCCTCTTTCAAAAATTAAATAATAATTTCTTGCAATTTTCAGAGATACTTTCAAATAAAGTTAAGGGTTAAATTTTGAAATGAAATTCAATCCATACATTTAAAAAGTTCCACCCTTTAATTTTTAAATGTAAATGTTGAAACGCGTATTTATTTGTTACATAAAACATGTCAAAAAAAACGATCATATTCAAAAGGTATAAATATTCCAATTTTTTTCTTCGATTCGTAAATTATGATTTGCTCATCAACAATAAATCGAAATAATTCGTTTTCACCAATTAAAATATTTTAGGAAATCCAGTTGATTGTCCATAATGAAAAACTCATGAAAAGAATGAGCAGAAATGAACAAAAATAAATTTAGATTGAGAATATAGATGCTTGTCAAAATTCAACGGGTAGAGCAAGCGTACATTAATTCGTCCTATATGTTGAACTAGGAAATTTATTTTCATAATACCCGTACAGAGAATAAATAAAAGAAATTAAGATGTCTCAAATTATTTTTTGCATTCATTCTCTAAAGGTCTTATCACACGGCGAAATATCGTCTGCACTTTCCGTCAGCTATTTTCCATTTCTACCCTCAGTACCGTTCAAGCAAGTTTTTCATAATCGACAACTTTTTCTAACCAGCTAGAAAATGCCGACAATAGTGATGAAAATATTGTCAGCAAGCGAAATTCAACCAAACATGTAAAATTTTGAAGTGACGTCACGATGACGTCATTTTCTGCTGACGGAAAGTGCCGACGTTATTTTGCTTGTGATAAGGCCTTAAAAGAATTAAACATTATTAAGGGTTGAAAAACATTAAGAGAAATATTTGTTGTTCCTACAAAAAGGAAATATGGATATTAAAGTATGAAAATTTTTTGATAAATTATTATAGAAAATCAAGGATAAGCTTAAAAATATATAATTAAATAGTAATATTTATGAAATAAAATAAATGCTTGAAATTGTTGTTTCGATATAGAGACGAAAAAAAATTCTAGCAACAACAAAATAAAATCTTATTAACTTGAATAATTCTTATTAAATAATTTTTTACAGCAAATTAGATGAATCTAAGTTATTTAATCACCGATGGCATTAAAAAAATGTTGTCTGAAATGTCAAAAATGTCTTTTGTCTTCAAATTTTCATGAAAATTTTATGTTGCATATGAAATGTGCGAAAGCAACTTTTTTATTCTTAAAATGTCTTGACGAATTCTTTATATCGTATTTCTTCACTTCAATTGACCAATAAGTTTGTTTACCTTTCCAAATGCTATCACTGAAAATTATTATTTTTTACCAAACACAGAGACATGAAATGAATCATAAGCAAAAGATGGAGGCTAAGTCATAAGTAAAAATAAAATTTGCAAAGACATTTTTCTTTTATTTCATATGAAATTTGAAAAATGCTGATTAATTAATTTATTTTTAATTTTGGGAGAAAAGCGGAGCCGCTTTTCCTTGCATCAAAATTCAAAATAATAATAAGAAGAAGAAAACGAAGAAGAAGAAGAACGATATAATTTTTCATTCGTGTAACAGTAGTCACGATACTATCTTCAACTGTAAATATATGTAGAGTAAAAGCGCATTCTCTCTTTTTATTAATTCTATTGAGTTATATTAAGATCAAATCTGGATAAACAAATGTTTTAATGAAGCAGCGATTACAACGACTTAGCCATAAAAAGGATAATTAGGAATTTCTTTACAATCGTTTTAATTAGTAAGGAGACTCCTGTTAATGTAATATAATCATACGTTACATCATCTAATTATTTTATCATTATATTTTTGTTTTTAAAAGTGTATTGGTTCACTTATTAGTAGTTTCTATTGGTTGTCTTATTTCATTTACTTACTGACAACTTTTGAATGATAGACGGAGCGTATAAATTTGAGTGATTCTCATTTTATCATTAATATTTTTGTTTTTTCCCTTAATACTAGACCTGCTGTTAGTAAAAACTTATAATGAATCGAATTATGAAATCTAGTATCGCAATCATTTGTCTCCATGAAGTTTTAATATTATTAATAACTCCCGAATACTGACAGCTAAGTAGCGATAGAAGTTTAATGATGGATCTTTTTACTTAACCGAAAAATTAGTAAATACAAAAACACTCATGGTTGATTAAGTTTACTTATATTATCGTTCCGCTTTAAAGTAACACTGGGGTATTTGGGGGCGAGCTTCGTAATTTTGAACCGCTATCAGATGACTAGGACGATACCTGAGCCGGCAACCTCCTCTCCAAACTTCCATGCCACACGAGCGGGAGGGCGTTTTAGCCTCCA
Organism: Argiope trifasciata; assembly: GCA_026543055.1. Taxonomy (NCBI): domain Eukaryota; kingdom Metazoa; phylum Arthropoda; class Arachnida; order Araneae; family Araneidae; genus Argiope; species Argiope trifasciata. The sequence continues at coordinate 4,267,814 of JAPMOQ010023642.1, forward strand.
AGGATTTAGCTCGCACCTTACCCGCTTACACAACGGCTCTTCGGTGGAACCTGGTCTCGAACCTGTAAACAACCAATTTCGAAACCAAGGCCTTATCACCAAGCCAACGCGGCTCTCCAAAAAACCAATAATGCCTAGATGCATACATTTGAGAATATGCAATAGAAATTTATAGATTTGTAAAATCAACGTCCAGTTTCATTTACTTGAGGGACTAACTTCATAATTTTGATCATCTGTTATACGACGAGGGTGACACTTGAACCGGTATATTACTGCCCAACGTCGAAAGTAGAGAAAATAGTTATGGAATGAAAATTTCACATGATGAAATGTTCACATGATATAAAGAAAATTTTTTTTTTTTTGGAATCTAGTGTGAATTTTACCATTATACATTAGGTGAGACAAGCAATTACGTCAGCCATATGAAATGGCTCATTATTATTATTATGTTGCTCACATTTGATATGGGCCTCGGAGAGTTGTTAGTACGATCTCAGCTACGGAACTAGGGAGCTCCATATTCAAAGCTAACTCCACCGAGATACCTCCGTATTAACAGGGTTTGTTCATATTAAATCCGTCAGAATCCAGTGTCATGTGTGATGTGAAGCGATGTTTGGAGAGACGTCATGTACCCTCTCTGACCACGGTTGAAAATTACAAAAATTGCCCTGAGTTGTTTTGAAACGACATGTAAATATAACTAATTTAAAATTGGGATTTGTCTCTGCACGTGTTAATTTTGTATATTTTTTTTTACAAAAATAAACATTATATTGTTATAATGACATATTTTTTAAAAAATTATGATGAGGCCATTTTACCTACATTTTTCAGACGTACAAAGATTTTTAGAAGATGGGATTTTGATGAAAGCATATAAATCGTCATTTGCATTCTCAGAAATAGCTCTAACGGTTGCCACTGCAGTGAGACGTTAATATTCTATCATGTCTAAAAAAGAAATTTATTTAAAAATATTATAATCAATTAAAAACGTGCATTAATTGCAACCTAATTTCATCTCAGAAACTTTTTTTTTTCTGAATTTTTTCTATCAAGTAGCATTTTTCTTATTTGAAGTAAGATATATTTAGACATATATTTGAAATGGCAGATAAACTTATGTCAGTAGTAAAATAACATTTTTCATGCTCTTGAAGCTAAAAAACCATTGATGGAAAAGAAAATAACTGAATGAAATAATCCTTTTTCGGGTACAGTCATATCAAATTTAATGAATATCGTTGTTTTTTTTTTTTAAAAAAAGTGTATTCTTCATAAGAAGCGTTAATTTCATTAACATCTGTGGTGCCATCTGGTGAGCGTCATTTCACTTACTTTGCACCTGTTTTTAATTACTGTAGTTTTTAAATGATCGAATGCATTATTTAAATAAATATTTTTTTTAATCTGTTAAATTTCAAAAATAATACGTATTACAATCTTGTTAAAAGGCAAAGAATTAGTACAAAATGAAGTTAATGTGCATTATAAAAATGTTTGTAATGACAAATTTTCGACTAGGCAGAATGGACAGCTGCCTCGGGCCACTACTGCCGTCCTCGTCATCTGACCATGGTTCAAAATTACGAGGTCCGTCCCAAAATAGTCCTCGTGTTGGTTTAAACGGGACATTAACATAACTAAACAAAGCCTCGGGCAACTAGGCTGAAAGGAGACAGCAGATAAATAGATTTTAAATTTTTATTTCCCTAAATAAATAAGCTTGAATAAAACAAAAAATCTATGAATTATAAAATATTTGGATGATATTAATAAAGATAATTAATTAGGATAACATAAAACAAAAACATTCAAGTTGCCATATATTTCGTTATTTTCATGAATTTATTGGAATATTTGAAAACATCGAACGTCTGCTTAAATGCTATTGTATACAAATGAGAGTGACAGGCAGTCTAAAATAAAAACATATTTCTTCCAAAGTTAATAAAAAATAAAATATTAACCTGAAAAAAGCATTAACATACTAAAAATGTGGATAAATGTAAAACAAAATTGATCATCTAATTAAAAAAGGGGCATAATTTTCATTGCTAATGGCCTCAAATTATTTGAGTCCGCCAGTGAACATATGATGTATGCGATCTTTCATGCATATATAATAATCAGTTAAGAATGACATAAAAACTTCATAACAAATAAGTATAAACAGATTTAATGATGAAATTATTCTCTTTTTTAACAAACCAAATCAGAAAAACAGAATTTTGAAGGAAAAAACTGTATTATAACATGATTTAATCTGCGCTCATTTTAGGATCACTAACATATGGTTACGCAAGCTTTGTTCAATAGATTAATGCTTTTCTTTAAAACAACACAATGAATATTTTGAGATGCTGTAACTTTAGGGCAGTGTTCAAATAATAAAAATAGGACTTGATATGAACATACCCTCCTCATAGCTTCCACGCCACATTAATGTGAAGATTCATAAATATCTCTAGTTTTTAAAACCTTAACACCAGGTCACAATGACCCTATATTTACGTTAAAGAAATAAAAGAAGGGGTAATACACATCCAGAAAATTGAACATTATCGCGGAGAATTCCCGGATATTTTAAACAAATGTACTAAAAAAATTTATAATGAAATTCATATTCAAGACATTTTTACCCTTTTTTAAAATGTTGTTTTTATATAACACTGAAAAAGATTGGATGAAACTAAAGAAATTATATAATCAATTTAATAATTACATTAGAATTAATTATTCTGATGGGATAGCTTTAAATTTAATATTTTAAATCGAGATTGTTTTTTTGCCTGTTTATGTTTGGAAATCTTTACGAATCTTAAGCAGATATGCAGACTGAAAGTTTGAAAGACTCCAGATGAGATTAGGAATCACAATTTAATAAATATGTCCTGCTTTTCACAACCTCATACCATAATATTAAAAAGGATTTTAGCAATAATGTGAATGGAGCAAGGAATATGATTGTTCTAATCTGTGAAATCTTGTCATGTTTATAAAATGAAAGTAATATATGGGTAATAATTTCTAGAAATATTCTATAATTCGTACGCACTTAATCATCAAAATTGTTACTAAATAAGAATTTATTAATCATATAAAAACAGAACATAGTATATGTATTTTGATATTAACGTTATAATTGAAAATTACTATTTTATTCACGCTACTTAAGTAAATGTTTGTTTTTTATTTTGTAACAAAAAATATTTTTCAAGCAGGATATTTTCAAGAAAGCGGTAAATACTTTATCTTTCTCAGAGCGAAGCCACATTCCAAAGTCATAGTTTATTTTTTTTTAATGAAAAATAACTCTAGGAATGAAAAACCAGTAAACAAACAAAACTTTTGAAAAAATTCTCTTTTCAAATAAATAATTAAATCCTTTGCTTTGTCTCTCATGAGCAGAAATCAGTTTTTTCTTACGAAGAAATATATAATATATTAGAAAAATCCATCATATAAAAATGAGACGAAACAAAAAAAAAACCTGTTTTAATAAATTTCGCAGTCATAATTAGAAGGTTGAAGTTCCATGGCTTGCAATTTTTTTTTAACTTCAAGATGAAATGTGTAAAGGTATTTTTTTTAAATTCTGCAGTTAAAATCGGTTTGGGAAGGTTGATACAGCATGGAAAACATGTGTTTCTAGCTGATTTTTACCTTAAAACAACAATCGCTTTTTTAAAAATATAATTTGCTTCTCGGCATTGATTTTATGCTCATATACTAAGCGCCAGTGTCTTATCTTCCCCGCAAGCCCTATCTTGCCCCACATACGCACATTAGCTTCAAAGCGGATACAGCTATAGTAACCGAGGCCCTGTCAAGGTAAGGCAAAAAAAAAGTTGTGTAGAATACGACGAGACCACTTAAACAAAACACCATACAAGACCCATACACAAAATTCAGAATTAATATTTGTGTCTCAAAAATGGTATGAGAAGAAGGCATTACATAAGTGTAGAACATCCTCAGTTTAACATGAGTTGATTCCTTGAGCACACTCATGCCTAGAATAAAAAGCATAGAGCATGCATTTGTTTTTTCGTGATTTCAGAAACTGTTATATCTTACGTTTCGAGTATATTGAATCTTTCTATATTGAATACATTGAAAGAAGAAAATACACGTTTGGAAAATTCTGAATGAATTATGTGATTATCCATACCAGCCAAAACTTGTGTAGTAGTACTAATAAGGGGGACTGAAATAGTTTATGCGTGATGCAGCTTTATCATGGATCAGTCAGCTTTCCTACCAGACATGATATTGACGAATGAAGCAGGCATTTCTCATAATGGTGAGTACAATAGAGAAAAATACTAAGGGTTGTAAAATCCTAAAATTGCTCTCAAAATTTGACATCAAGTAGTTATTAATGTTTATTGTAGAATTTTCTTTGCAAGGTGGATCAGGTAGGAACTTTATAAGAATATGATACTTGTAGTTTCTTGTATAATCCAATTTTGTGCAAGACCAACCAACATCGCTGCAACTTTTGAATGTATAATTCCAATACGAGCTATCCTTCCATAGAAACCATAAAATACAAAAGAGTACATGATGAATATATTTCAGCTGATAGTCGTCGGATTTATCATTTCTATAGAATGGCCTCTATTTTCTCTTGACCTTACTCCTACTAATTTTTTTCTTTTAATAGGTAACTCAAACAATGTTAGTGGCAAAGCAATCGACAGTCAAGGGTGAGAAGATATACACTGATGATAATAGGGGTAGGAAAGTCATATTATGCCTCGAGCACTTTTAAACCACACTATACCGTTGCTTATAATGGTATCATTATATATATGTATTATGCTTTTGTGTATTCATATTTTGTTAAATCTGTGTTGCACATTTTTAACATATCCGTTTCTTTCACTTATTCAATGGTAAAGACAACTCTGTTACAACTCTTCTTTGCTTTTGAGGTCCCCTATTCTGTTGTAAAAAATACTAGATTTAAAACTATCTAAACTAAACTGTCTGGTTTAAACTATCACTAAAATTGTCCCATTTTAGTATCATCCTTTGCACAGAGGCAACGTAGGTCAAGTTTTTCTTTCATAAAAAATTATTTTCACATTACAATACTTTGTGGCTATTTTCATCAAATGGTATTAAAATACTATTATTTTATTTCCTGATTCGCAGTAAAAATTTATATAAGTCGTTTAAAATATTAACAATGAGTAAGCAATTTTGATATAAAATTTGATAAGAATAATTATCTGTAAAATTCATTTGTGTAAGAATTCACCCTAAAATTCGGAAAAGGCTTAATAAATTATTATACACTGCTATAATGGAATTCGTTTCCTCTTTCTCTCTACAATTGCAGCTCAAAATCAAAATATTCGTTCACGTTATTTGGTCACCACCGATAGGTTGTGCTGTGGGAGATATTGTTTTCCGCAAAGGCTCTTTGAGAAATCTAAGCAGCACTTTTCTTATATGGTAGTCACCTTTCACAAACTAATGCGGAGGAGACAGAACATCAGCAGAGACCCAATTTGCTATCAAAATTCCTCCATTCAGCTGAATCCATATTGAACATGGAGCTCGAAAATAAAACACTGCTTCTACATTTATTTCCTTCGGAATTCTAAAAACAGTATCCAGTTATCTTCTTTCATTCTTTTTGTTCGTTAGAAAAAGAACATGAGATTGAAAAATTAACTTTTAGTTCATGTCCTTTTTATCCTTTGATCAAAACACATTCCGTTCAAATTAAAATTTCTCAAAAAAAATTCTGTAAATTTCAAAACGCTGTAAAAGATAATTTTGTTTGCATATATGCCTTACACAGAACAATTCATTTTATTTTATTAATCGTAATTTCACCCTTTCATGAAAGCTGCACTACTAAAGGCAATATCAAATAAAAATTCAATAGCATTTTTGCGTGTATTATTCGATTACTCGTATTAACTCTAAGACACTATTTATAAAAATATTTTAAGCAATTTGATTATAATCAAAAGTAAGTTCCTCTGCAAAAGCGTAAAATAACGAACAGAATATTGCGACATTTTTTTTCTGCTTCTTTGTTCCTTAATAGCATTGTCACAAAATCTCTCAGAATCAAGATAATCTCGAGAGGATCTTCAGTCGAGTCACGAAACTTTACAGTCAGTTGATAAACGCGCCTATGTGTGTCATCTAACATCCAACTACATTGTGTTTTAATTTGAGGTGTGATGTCACGGCGCATTCTTTCTTCTGTAAGATATGCATTGAATTCTAAAATTAAACTGACATTGTGCGCCAGACATGAAATGAACTGACTCCGTTGAAATATAATTCGTATCATAATTTGTTATTCATTTTGACTATAATAATATTCTTGAAAGACGCGAATAAATTGAAATTAACTGAAACTCCAAGCTTATAGTTACAGAAGAGTTAATTTGCTTGAATGGAATATACAGGGTGTCCCAAATTAAAGTTACCCTATACCGCCGTAACTATTCATCCGAAAATTCTGAAATTTTGAGTACGCCTTAATAAAGTTATGGGAAAGACATTTTTCTAAAAAAAATATGATCCAAATTTCGCCACTAGAGGGCGTATTCATGTAAAGAGGGTCTGTCTTACGCACCATCGCCAATAACCCAATGTGCAGCTCTAGTGCGATGTTAATTCAACCAACGAATTAACCAAACATTTAAAACTACAACACATGCAAATGTTGCAACGTCACTTAACAGCTAGCCAGTATAAAAAGGAATGCATTCTTTGAAAAGTTCATGCGAGTATGTTCGCGACTCAAAATGAATTTAAGTTTGCAAACTTGTGCTTTATTAGTCAAACTGTTTTATCAAAACCACGATTCAATACCATCAGCCTTAAGGAAATTCCGGACTTTGAAGGATCTTCGAACAGGTCCAATGACGTCTCAAGGATTAAAGAAAAGGATTACGAAATTTGAAGAATCAGGATCGTTGGGTGTTCGTTCTGGAATAGGAAGAAAATCAGTTCCTTCAAAAGTCGTTGAGGAGGTTGCACTTCAATTGGAAGAGAACAAAGCATCAAATTTCATGGCTAGCATTAGTGTTCGCCATGTCGCAACAGTGTTGGATAGACCCTGAATATCCTATGCACAGTGAAACGTGAATATCCTACGATATTATTCATACAAAATCACACTTGTTCATCAGCTGCATCCACAAGATTTTGACGCACGATTAACGTTCTCACTGCGGTTTTTTTCTCGGTGTGAGGTCGATTCTGAATGGCTCTGGAATATTAACATGTTCCGTTATATTCACTGAAAGTAACGGTATGATATGAATTTAATGCTTCTTTTATTCTGGAGCCGTACTTCTTCGAAGAACAAACTTCAGCAGATGCAGTGACATGCATTATCAAGGAAGAGCGATAGGCATCGATGTTGGAGAATGCAGTTGTTTCGGCTCTACAATCACGCCAATATCTTGACCGAACGCTTTTTATGCAGGATTGTGCGACTCCCAACACGGCAAATTGTGTAAAAAAATTCTGAAAACTCATTTTACAGAAGAAAGAGTAATAAACCGCCAATAATACTTGGCCTTCCCGATCCCCAGACCATAATTCATGCGATTTTTTTGCTCTGTGGATATTTGAAAGATCTGGTAGGCCGTGACAACCCGAGAACGTTGTCTGATCTTAAAGTCAGTATTTGCCGCAAAGTGCTCAATATTTCAACGCAGACACTACGCTCTATTGTTGAACATGCCATTTTCAGATTTCAGAGAGTAGCTGACAATGTTGACCATCATATCGAACATGACTTGTATTAATTCCAAGCTAATGTGTAATTCTTGTAATAAAATAGTTTATAATACGCCCTCTAGTGGCGACATTTGGAACTAATTGTTTTTTAACAAAATGTTTTTCTCATCCCTTTATAAAAGCGTACCTAAAATTTCAGAATTTTTGGATGAATAGTTACGGCGGTATCAGCTCTGAATAAGGTAACTTTAATTTGGGAAACCCTGTATTTAGATAAAGTCACAGTAACAAACAAAGGAACGTGCCCTTTGTAGTGATGTAATTAGAGTGAAACAGGCAGGATATGTGTCCTGAGAGTCACTACCAGGGGGTGGTGTAAAATTTAAATATCAGTTGGTAGCTTATAAAAGTACTTTTTTTAACTCGTAAACTGCAACACAGATTTCCACTACTTCACAGATTTCGCCATGGTATAAAGAAAGATAAAAGGCTGTAAGCTTCCAATTCATACTGATTGGATGTTGGATTCTTCTGAAGTTTGAAACATTTAACTGAAAATAAAGTGTGTTTTCAATTGTAACAAGTTCAAGCAACTCGTATAATTAAAAAAAAAATTGAGAGAGAAGGGAATAAAAAGATTAAAAGGTAAGAGAAGACAATAAAAATTTAATTTAGTATTACATATTAGTTTACTGTTACGATCATTATTCTGAATTTTTATTTGACGTCATTTGAAGAAATACATTATTTTTTTTCAGAAATAAAAGAGAATTATTCGGAAATGTGAGAATATTCTCGCCTTATTAAAATCAAACTGGTAGCATACATATGATTTCAATACGTAACCTTCTGATCTAGAGCCAGATCAGAAATTACTCCATTTTTCACTCAGCTATAAAGCTTCAAAATCCCACTGGTGTGGTGTAGAAGTTTGGAGAGGGGAATTCCAGCTCAGGTGTTGTCCTCATCATCAAATTTCGAGATCCGCTCCAAAATATCCTTAACGTTGCTTTAAAGGGAGTCGTTACTACAATTCCCAATTTAAATATCCCAGATCTAGGATTCTTCAATTCCATTCAGTGGTTACAACATAAAACTTCAAATGCAATTTCTAAACTGATTGAATGTGTTCAAAACATGTATCAAGAATCAGAAAAAGACATTCTTAACAATGTTTCTTTAATTTAATAAAAGTATATTCAATTATTTACGTTGGTCGAAAGGAAAAAAATTATAAAATCCCTTATATTAATAAAGCAAATTTCGAACACGGAGGATGGTTATTAATAATTGTAATAAGTTTCTAGGGTGCCTTGGAAAAGGCTACATCCCACATCATTTAAATTATTTTCTGAACTTTTGTATCAATTGAATATGATTCAAATTTGCATTTTGAGTTTTACGAATACATACAATCAGCAAGCTTAGCCTTCTTAACTGTAATAACATTTCTTCTAAATGTATATGAAATATATGGGCAAAAATAATTTTAAAATCCATACCATATTTTGGATGAAGGGTGTAATTATTTAAAAGTATCCGAAATAATAGTTTAAAGCGTAATTCCTAACATGTCTAAATGCTTATTTATATCATACAAAATGATTTCATACGGAACTTAAGGACATCAGCACAATTGGCTTTCAGCAAGCTTAGTCCATTGCTGGACATCAAAATTGTTTTCTTTAACAATACATTTTTTATTTTCAAAGTATATTTAGTTGTGCATTTTGTAAGATGATAATTTTTCTTAGGTTCAAGGTAAAAATGTCTGCTTCAATTAATATGCTATTCAATGATGTATTGTAATTTGTTTACACATTTGTGTTGCAATTAGCTAAGTAATATGTAACCATTATAAATTAAATTTATATTTGCTCAAAATAATAAATTATTCATTAAATCTCTCTAATTTTTTAGAAATCCATTCAAGCTAAATATGTTTTATTATTAAAAAAGTGGCTCTATATCATTAAATTTATTAACTATAAAGATATAGTACAATTTTACTTCTGTTTAAGCATTAAAATTCCTTATAAGCATTAACATATTATTTTTATTCTGCATTTTTTATTTATGATATACCTCATTTCTTATTTATTACAGTTTTTTTTTTTTTTTTTTTTTTTTTTTTTTTTTTTTTTT